>DAKLCV010002479.1:0-44184 GCA_030247045.1 Colobus guereza | reverse complement strand
ATTGAGCAGGGAGAAAAGAGACATGAAGAGAGGCCAGCGAGGTACAGGAAGCAGCTCAGCAGAACCAAGGCAGAGACAAAGAAAGACAAAGACCGATGGAAGGAGAGAGCTGGGTCTGGGTGCAATGGCTCACGCCTGTAATCCCAGCACTTTGGGAGGCCAGGCGGGTGGATGGGTGACTTGAGATCAGGAGTTCGAGACCAGCCTGGTCAACATGGTAAAACCTGTCTCTACAAAAATACAAAATTTAGCTGGGAGTAGGGGTGGTGCTCTTGAATCTCAGCTACTAGGAGGCTGAGTCGGAGAATTGCTTGAACCCGGAGGCGGAGGTTGCAGTGAGTCGAGATCATGCCACCGACTCAGCCTGGGTGACAGAGCACGCACCATCTCAAAACAAAACAAAAAGAGAGAGCTGGACATCAAACTTGAGGAAAGAGCCCAGGTAGGGGCAGATGAAGTAGCAAAGACCTGCAATGCTTGGTACTTGCCATAGTTTCTGTATCATTAGAATGCACCTTTTCACCCCTGAAACAGCTTTGCCTCAATGCAAATATTTTAAACCATCTCTATTTATTATTATTATTGTTTATCCTCAAGATGGGTTCTTGCTCTGTCAAACAGGCTGCAAGTGCAATGATGCAATCTATAGCTCACCCAATCTTGAACTCCTGGGCTCAGGAGATCCTCCCACTTCAGCCTTCTGAGTAGCTGGGACTACAGGTGCACCACCATGTCTGGTTAATTACTGGTTTTATAGAACTGGGGTCTTGCAGGTTGCCCAGTCGATCTTGAACCCCAGCCCAAAGCAACCTGCCTGCCTAGGCCTCCCAAAATGCTGGGATTACATGCATGAGCCACCACACCCAGCCTATTTTTTTAAAATGTCATTCCAGCACAATAATTTTGTTTTTGGAGACATGTCTATTGGCTCCAGGCTGGAGTGCAATGGTGCAGTCTCGCCTCACTGCAACCTCTGCGTCCCGGGTTCCAGCTAGTCTCCTGCCTCAGCCTCCCAAGTAGCTGGGATTACAGAGGTGCCACCACCACTGGCTAATTTTTTTTTTTTTTGAAATGCAGTCTTACTTGTCACCCAGGCTGGAGTGCAGGGCACACTCAGCTGACTGCAGCCTCTGCCTCCGGGTTCAAGTACCCTTGTGCCTCCCGAGTAGTTGGGACTATAGGTGCATGCTACATGCCCTGCTAATTTTTGTATTTTTTGGGAGATGGGGTTTCACCATGTTAACCAGGCTGGATCCTGAAAACTCCTGACCTCAAGTGATCCACCCGCCTTGGCCTCCCGAAGGCTGGGATTACAGGTGTAAGCCACCACACCTGGCCTAATTTTTGTATTTTTTTGTAGAGAAGGGTTTCACTATGTTGGCCAGGCTGATTTTGGAACTCTTGGCCTCAAGCAATCCTCCCGCCTTAGCCTCCCAAAGTGTTGGGATGAAAGCCACGCTTCAGCATGAACAGATTCTAATCTCAAATGCCAGATGTGAGCTTTAGAGGACCTTCCATAGAATCTTCTGCCCTCCATGACGGGAAGGAGAATTGTCTGACTTTCAGCAAAAACACTGGCTCCAAATACATGGTCTGTGGGTGGTGTGTTCACTTGGCCAGTCTTAATATGTGCAGGACACAGTCATGTCATGGAGATTTTTCAAGCTTAACTACCCCTCCCTGATGAAGTGGCGTAGTAAACATGAACTCTCCAGAAGGCCAAGAGCTACTGGCCTGACATAAACATGCCAGACATGGGTTTTTCATTATTTTTTTTTAATGACCCTGTAGTCCCAGGTAGTGAGAGCTACAGACAGATTACTACCCTTCAAAGAAAGCCCAGAATTCAAGAACTATATCCATAAAATATCACCACCTAAAACAAGGGTAGACTACCCACTTTTTCTTTTTCCACAAACATTCGTTGAGTATTTTAAGAATTCACATTTTATCAGTGATTAAATGGCAAACAGGTGTTAAAATATTTGGCCAAATTAGTATCTCTTCTGCCAAAGAAGTTGCTTAAAACCAGGCATTTGCTAGAAGCAAAGTCCCTGAGAATTTTAGAGATATGAGATACTAAATACGGTTATTGTCCTCGCCCTCCCTCTTCTGTCTCTCCCTCTCCTTCCTCTTTTCCTTCTTTTTCCTTTTCTTCTGTTTCTCTCCTTCCTTTCTCCCTCTCCCAATTCTTCCTTCCTCTCCTCCCTTCCCTGCTTTCCTTTTTTCCCTCCCTCCTCCCTCTTCCCTTCCCTCCCTCCCTTCCTTCTTCTTCCTCCCTCCCTCCTTTCCTCCTCCATCTTTCTTCTTGTCCTTCCTTCCTCCCCTCCCTCCCTCCTCTTTCTTTTCCTTTTCTTCCTTCCTCCCACCCTCCCTTCCTCCTCCCTTCCTTCCTCCCTTCCCTCCTTCCTTCCTTCTTTCTTCCCTCTTTCCTCCTTCCTTCCTTCTCTCTCTCCATCCCTCCTTCCTCTTCCTTCCTCCTCCTTCCTTCCCTCCTACTTTTCTTTCACTCATTTTTGTCTTTACAGTTTTAAAGGAATTTCTTTCTGTTGTTATTTTCTTGTCCCATCTAAGGAAAAGGTTATGAAAGGAGACAGGAGATACATCACTGCACTTTCATGGAGAACACATGCCTGTTACGGCCAGGTGGAGCGATCCATTCCTACCTCCACCTGGTCACTGACGTTCTCAAGGGCCAAGCGCACCGAGGATGCCCGCCACAAGCTTCTGATCGCTGGTGAGTGTAGGAGCTTTAGTAAACACAAGGACAAGGCTAAGCATGATGTAGGGGTCAGATCGCCAGCCAGAGCATCGTGACAGATGACCAAATGTAAAATCTAACACGGGCACCTGGAGCAGGGCTGGTTTGCTGGGGGACTCTGCGGTTATACCACTTGGGAGCACTTGGGTACAGAACATCCGTGTCTCTCTGCCAATAGCTTCAGGAGGCCAATGCCAGTGTAGTCCGCCAGCTCTCAGACATTCTGCTTCCCCCCCTCAACACCACGGGAGAGACAAGAAGAAAGACAGGTAGCCAGGTGCACCTACCCTCCTCCCCTTCTTTCCTGTGGCTCTCCACCATCACCGCCTCCTTTTCCTGCAACACAAAAGCAACGCTCATGACAATCTGCACCTGGAAGATTTGGGATCAAGGAAAATTCACAGCCAGGACCAAGAGGCTGGGGGTCCTGCTTTACACCAGGAGTACATGTTACCCAGCTACAGAGCTGGAGTCCTGCCTATTACACCTAGGGTGCATGTTAGCCAGCTGAGTCCCGCCTACACTCTAGGTGTATGTTACCCAGCCACAGAGCTGGGTGCTGCCTGTTACACTCTATGGGAGGCATACCCAGCCACAGAGCTGGGTGCTGCCTGTTACACTCCAGGGTACCAGAAACCTGCACTCCCATGCTATTTCTTTATTCTTCAGGCTTTAATATTCACATTCCTTAAATTACAGAAAACAGTCCAATAAAACGAAGTTGAAACAACACTAGCATTAATACACAGGTGAATGGATGGGTGAGGAGGTGGTGAAAAGGGCTCGCTCAACAGGTCCTGTCCTCAGAAAAGTGGGCAGCTGCCTGGGCCTGAACTCTTCCCAGGACCAGTCCTCTACAGGGCAGCCTACTTCCACATCCTTGAAGCCTCAGCAAATGGGCAGTTCCCACAGATGATCTGAACATTTCACTGTGAGTTCACAGAGGGCTGAGAGTTTTAGACCTGCAGTGATTCTGCAGAGCAGGTGGGCATCATGGGATGGAGAGAGAAAGAGACAAAACAAGGTAACTGTACCTTTTTCCAATTGAAACGCCATCCGCAGGTCAGCATCTGAAAAGCTAAGGAAAGAAAATACAGCATCATCTGTCAACCTGGAACCTCCAAGGGTCTTCATGTCTTAGAATAAAGGAGAAACTCAGGAAACCAGCCTGTTCATCAACATATGAAACCCATCTCTACTAAGAATATAAAAAATTAGCTGTGTGTAGGACACATGTAATCCCAGCTACTTGGGAGATGAGGCAGGAGAATCACTTGAACCCTGGAGGGAGGCTGCAGTGAGCCAAGATGGCGCACTGCACCGTGCCTGAGCAACAAGAGCAAACTCTGTCTCAAAACAAAACAAAACAAAAACCATAAACAAAGTGGAAAAACGTGAGCATATTGCATGCTGGCAATATTTAGGTCTAAATAAATGAAGAAGGTTTATAAATCAATAATGTCATATCAAATATAAGAATAAAAGGCAAAGCATACAATACATAAATAAGAAGTACCCACAGCCAATACGGTTGTTTTTTTTAAAATTTTAGAAGTAAAGTCATGAAACCAGGAGAAAGTTGACAGAACACTTCACACTATTTGCAAAGGTTTCCTAGGTGATAACTAATATTGAGATGGTGTGAAGACACATTGCACACATCCCGGCATCAAAATAAATTGCTAAAATTCTGCAGCAAATTAAAACCAGGTCAAAAGCTATACAAGTACTCATACACATTGATCTAAACAATTGAAAGTTAGAAATTCTCTCAAGGAATAAAAAATAGTGCACAGAGTTGACTCAGATTTGCTTTGTTAATCATAATTCTAAAATGCCAGAAGAAACACAACATTTTCAGAATTAAAGGAAGTATATAATTATATATGTAGTATGTAATAGTACATGATTATCGGTAAAAATACATAGAAATGATTATGTGACATGAAAAGATGTTCATGGAATATCAGTAAAAAAAGTAATGTTACAATGCAGTATAAACAAAAGACGGAACTTTGCTTATTTATTTCATTTAGATTAATACATAGGCTGGGTGAGGTGGCTCGGCCTGTAATCTCAAGAGATTTGGGACGCTGAGGCAAGAGGATTGTTTGAGGCCAGGAGTTTGACCAGCCTGGGCAACGACTGAGACCCCATCTCACAAAAATGAAAACTGTCTGGTCACGGTGTGTGCCTGTAGCCCCAGCTACTTGAAAGACTGAGGCAGGGGATTTTCTAGCCCAGGCGTTGGAGGCTGTGTGCCTTATGTTTAATATGATCACACCACCGTACTCAGAGCCTGGACAACAGAGTGAGACCCTGTCTCAAAAAGATACATAAAATACTAGCACTAATCGTCATCAAACGTCAACAAGATGTGAACATCATTAATATATTTCTGTGTTAAAATTAAATATGTAAAAAAAGAAAACCCTAAGCATATAAACTGACAATCATTCAGCTAAAAACTGGTATTCAAATTAAAATTGAAAATGCTGTAATATGCCAGAAAATATTTTTTTCTTGGGGCAAAAAGATTTAAAACACACCAACTCTCCATAAGGAATGTGCATGTCAATACTTTTTATCAAGTCTATATTTAAATTTGTATTCAATTTTTTTAGGTGTTCCAAAGATGGAACTTGAAGAAAACTAGCCAGGCACAGTGGCTCATATCTGTAATCCGCACTGAGGCCAAGGTGGCTGGATCACTTGAGGTCAGGAGTTCGAGACCAGCCTGGCCAACAGCAAAACCCTGACTCTACTAAACATACAAAATTAGCTGGGCATGGTGTGTGTCTGTAATTCCAGCTACTCAGGAGGCACGATGCAGGAGAATCACTTGAACCCAGCAGGTGGAGGTTGCAGTGAGCCAAGATGCACCACTGCACTCCAGCCTGGGTGAGAGCAAGACTCTGTCTCAACAACAAAAAAAAGCAAACTAAAAATAAAAAACCAAGCTGAATATCTATTTTTGAAAGGTATATTTTCCACTACATGAACAGGGGCATTACACTGCACAGGCAGTCAACAGGAAGCACACACTCAGCTGAAATCACCTCCCTCCGCTGACATAAATATCACTGAATTCTGAACAACATGGAGATAGCTCACGGGTCAGAGACTCTTACAGAGGAACCAGCCTGGTCAGGGTTTGGATTTGGCCGCTTGGGGGTTCGTGGTGGTGGGTCGCCTGTTTGTGAAAGATGAGAATTGCAATTATAAGTGCCTTGCAGAAGAAAATGAAACATCAGTTTACATACAGATGGTTCCCCACAGAAATTGGACCTTGGCCTTTGTCCGTGAGGATACCTGTACACACAGCCTCCTGCCATTTCCTCCCATCAACTTTGAGCCACAGTTCTTAATTTCAAGTGTTCAATAAAATTAAAGCGGTATCCACACCAGCTGCAGAATTTCTGGGACCAAATGTTGGGACCCATTTTTCAAATTCTATTAAGTATTCCAAGATGGTGGCACCAGAACAGTAAACCAGGATGGTGCCCATGTCAAATCAACATGCTAGGTCCCTGCCACTGCACAGGTCACATGCTCGTGAGACCAGCCCCTGGCCAGGGTAGGCACATTTGTCTCATGTCCTTCCAAAGGCTGTAACAGTTTTAAAATAAAAGCACATGTACTGGTTAAAAGAAAACCCAACGACAACAGCAAGAACAAACCAACACACCTATTCTCGGTTTCCACTGTGAAAGCTGGCTCCCTATAATTTAAATGGGAGAATTCTCTGAAATGATCATAATTGGGTGATAATAAGCAGGCCAGCAGCAGAAGAGATTAAATGATAATACTCACCATTTCCTCCATCAACAACAGCATCTCCTAAGTCAAAGTCATCCCCTAAAAGAGGGAAAAAAGCAGTTAATACCAAATTTCAGAGAGAAACGAGGAAGGAATGATCGTGAACAGATTGAAAAAACACCACAGCCCCACACTCCTGAATACTTTTCTGAATATCAGCTTGACCAGGATCTCATTAGAAAAAGTGAATTCCTGACCATTTTTACATCACTATTCTCTCAGACAAAAGAGTAAAACAAAGAGAGACACAGAGAGACAAACAGCTAGGAGAGAAGCTCTCAGAGGAGGGGCAGGGAGAGAGACAGAAATAAAGTAATTTATAAATGAATTGTGTTGCCTGGACCAAGGTGAAATTCCAATTCTGCCTGCACATGATTTCTCCTGTTGACTCCCCATCCCATCACCCCTCCTCCCAGGTCCCTAACAACTTTGGAAAGGCAGACCCCAAGAGAAGGGGACAGATGACTGTGATCAGATTTACTAGAGGGTGTCTCAAAATGCGCTCTGGCAACCCACATGTGCTCTGCAAACGGACGTGACATCACCATGGCTCTCAGATCTTGTCTTCTAGTATGAAGAATGATTTTGAAAACTCAACTAAGATGGAGGAATGGTTGTCAGGCATCCACCCAACAGTAATGTACTGAGCCATCCTGAGTCACGAGGAATTTCCAGTCCTCCTCAAGGAGACTGTAATAGTACAAATCCAGATGTTCAACACCTACTCATTGGGTGCTGTCTGCACGACTGCATAGTTCAAGGATCTGGGACACGGGTCCCTTGTCATGAGCTGACACTCTAGACAGGATGCAATAATGAAGTGGAGCTATTAATGTTTTATATTAGAAAACTCAGAAGTTAAGACAAGACCGTGATGCCGTAAGTTTGGGCATCACTTTTACTCTGTTTATCCACCAGTGGGGTTAACCCTTGGGAATTCCATCATGTGGTCTTGTTTCTGATTTTGTTTGACTTTGCTTGAAAGAACAGCACTGAGAACAAAATGAGGTGTGTGCCCACATGTTGAGAGAGATGAGGTGGGAGTCTCAGCACCAAATGCTTCTCCCAGGAAGCAGAAATCTAAAGACAAAGACCAGTGTGTGGTGGCTCACGCCTATAATCCCAGCACTTTGGGAGGCCAATTGCCTGAAGTCAGGAGTTCGAGACCAGCCTGGCCAACACAGTGAAACCTCATCTTGACTAAAAATACAATTAGCCGTGGTGTGGTGGCTGGTGCCTGCAGTCCCAGCTACTGAGGCAGCTGAGGCGGAGAATCACTGATCCGGAGATGGAGGTTGCAGTGAGCCAAGATCACACTACTACACTCCAGCCTGGGAGACAAGAAAGAAAGAGACGCCATCTCAGAAAAAAAAAAAGGTGGGGGAGAAAATCTAAAGACAGAGCAACTCAGATCCTTGAATAAAAGCACCGGAGATACTGTCCCAATGACCCCAAAACATTTACATCAGCAACCATTCTCTCCTGAATCACTAGATGCAAGTCCAACCTAACACAACCCAGCATTAACCAGACCCACCGAGCACTCCAATCACTTCTCTTTCTAGTTGCCGAAGTCCCAGCCCTGCTGTGAGAGAAAAATGATTTGTTTTTTCTTTGCATACTGGGAACAAGTCCTTCTCACCAGTACTGGGCTTCTTATGCTGCAGTGGGTTTCTTGTCTTTATTGTCTAAAGAGAGAAGACATTTTAGTCAGTAAAAGTTGCAGCTGGGAAACAAGTGTCAACTCTTTGTGGTTAAGGCTGTTTCATTTTTCTTGGAAACAGTTGGAGAATGTTTTAGCATTGTTTTTTCTCACCGGGCGAAGTGGGCTGAGCTTACAGGATGACTCTTGAGCCCAGAAGACAGGCACAGAGGCTGCTACGGCCATGGTTTCCAGAGACCAGGGCCCCTTTCCATTTTTTTTTTTTTTTTTTTTTTGAGACTGCGCTCTGTCACCCAGGCTGGAGTGCAATGGTGTGGTCTCCACTCACTGCAAACCTCTGCCCTGGGTTCAAGCAATTCTCCCGCCTCAGCCTCCCGAGTAGCTGGGTTTACAGGCGCACGCCATCCAACTAATTTTTGTATTTTTACTAGAGATGGGGTTTCACCATTTTGGCCAGGCTGGTCTCGAACTCCTGACCTCAGGTGATCCACCCACCTCAGCCTCCCAAAGTGCTGGGATGACAGGCATGAGCCACAGCGCCCAGCCCTTCTCCACTTCTTGACATTCAATGGGACTGTGACTGAGATGTAAGCCAGGAAGGCAGGAGAATGGCAAAGTTAGAGAAAATCTGCCCTTTCAGAGCCCAAGATCTGTGCATGAGAAGGAGAGACACCGGATTGATGGTTGAAAGGCTGTTCACATTTCTCATATGAAACACAATTTTGGCTCCATTAGGCCTCTGCCTAGGCTGCCCCTCTGGGAATGGAAGTCAACTAGGCAAATCTGTTGGAGGTTTGAAGACTAAGGGCACCTCCCACTGCAGTGAACACCTGTTCCCATGGGCCAAGAAGGGTAGGTGATCAGGAAAGAGATGATCCCCATTAGCACTGTTTTTCTCAAACCCCATTGCACCACAGGACATAAAATTAAAAGCTGGCCACACGCAGTGGCTCACGTCCTGCAATCTCTCACACCTCAGCACTTGGCAGGCTGAGGCAGGAGGACTGCTTGAGCTCAGATGGTCAAGGCCGTGAAGCCAAGATCCCACCACGGCACTCCAACCTGAGCAACACAGTGAGACAGTGTCTCAAAAAAGAAAAAGTAAAACATAAAAAAGAAGAGGGTGGCCAGGCTTAGTGGCTCATGCCTGTAATCCCAGCACTTTGGGAGGCAAGGTGGCAGATCACGAGGTCAGGAGTTTGAGACCAGCCTGACCAACGTAGAAACCCCATCTCTACTGAAAACACAAAACCAGCCAGGCATGGTGGTGCATGCCTGTAATCCCAGCTACCTGGGAGGTGGAGGCAGGAGAATCACTTGAACCTGGGAGGTGGAGGTTGCAGTGAGCCAAGATCGCGCCACTGCGCCTAGCCTGGGCGACAGAGAGATTCCATCTCAAAAAAAAAAAAAAAAAAAAAAAACTGAAGAGGGCTGTCCTGTTGGAAGAGCACCTCGAAAATCCACATCCACCCCAAACCTCAATAGGTGCTCTTATTTGAAACCAGGTCTTTGCAGTTGTACTAGTTGTGATGAGGTTATAACAGATTAAGATAGGTCCTAATGACTGGTGCCCTTATAAGAAGGAAATTTGATACATGTGGAGACAGGAAGAGGCCAGTAGACAAAGGCAGAGCTCAGGTGATGTGGCACAAGCACAGGAACGCCTGCAGCCCTCAAAAAGCTGGGAGAGGCAGGAAGGATCCTCCCCAGAGCCACCAGAAAGAACTGATATAACTGTAGTGGATTGAGCAGTGGTCTCCAAAACACACCATCCCAAAGCCTAGAACCCGTATTGAGACTGTATTTGGAAATAGAGTCTTGCAGATGTGCTTTTGAGAAGGATCTTGAGAGGATATCCTGGAGTATGGTGGCCCTAAACCCAATACAAGTGTCCTTGTAAAGAAAGACAAGGAGACAAGAGACACAGAGGAGGAGGCCCCATGGAGAAGGAGGCAGAGACTGGAGTGATGTGGCCACAAGCCCAGGGACACCTGAGTCCCCAGGAGCTGGGAAAGGCAGGAAGGACCTTCCCTAGAGCTCCCTAGAGGAGCATGGGTCTGTTCTACACCTTGATCTCAGACTGCATTGTCCAGGTCTGGAAGATGGTAAACCTCGTGGTTTAAGCCCCAGTTGGTGGCACCTTTATGGCAGCCCCAGAAAACAAATATAAAGGGATGACAAGACCCAGAAGCAGATAGGAGTGATAAGACAGATTCCTTCAATTCTTTTCCCATGCCTTCACCGAGGGCTCTGGGTGAGGAGCAGGAGACAGGGAAGAGCTGCAGAAAAGGAAGGAGGGCCCCATAGAGAGAGGGTGCCGATTTTAGAGGGAGGACACCAGGACTGGATGCCCTCTCTCCGGGGACCTCCATTTGCTCACCTCCTCTAGCCCCTTCCCCAAGCACCTGGCAAGCCGCCTTGACCACCACAGAGTGTGATTATCCCACCAGGTGGTTCATTTATCTAACGTAGGGCATCTTGCTTTTTCTTCGTCATCTATGAATCTAGTTTTTTATAATAAGGCAGGTGGACACATACAGGCGGGATCTCCTTCACTGCACTTTGTCTTAAAGTGCTTTGCAAATACTGTATGTTTTACAAACGGAAGGTCTGTAGCAACCTGAGCCAAGCCAGACTCTCGCATCATTTTTTCCAACAGCACATGCCCCTGTCTCTGTATCTGTATTTTTAGCAATAAGTTATTTTCAATTAGAATATTCTGTTTTTAGAAGCAATGCTATTGCATACTTAATAGACAACAGTTAAGAGTAAACGTAACATTTATATGTACTGGGAAGCCAGAAACTGCTATGACTCCCGGTACTGCGGTGTTCTAGAACCCAGCCGGAATGTCTGGGATATGTTAACTTACTATGTTAACATAAAATATTGACAGGTTTTAAAATTGATGTTGTTATCACCAGAAGGGCATCAGATAACCAAACCATCATCTAAGAGGGAAAAAAGAGTCAACTTAGAAACAAGAAAAATAAAATAAATTTGAAAATTATAGAGATAAAAATGATAGGTGATTTTCTTGACTTTTAGACATTTAAAACAGCAACTTAAAAAATTTACAAGGTGCTGTGATTTCTTTTTCATTCTAAATATTCACTTTCATGCCTAAAAGTAAGAATATGTTAGCCTAGGTTTTAAAGAAACGATGACCTTCGAGCTTAATAGAAATTAAAATAGTGGGAAAACGTGATCATTTTGTGTATTATTCTTAAAAGGCAGTTCATTTGAAACAGAGGAGTAACAATTTTGAATATGTACTGAAAGAACATGGGGAACAAAATTTTCCATTTTTTATTGGCAACTTTCCTGTAATTACAAACCAAAATATAGTAGACACACTAGACAACCCAGAAAAACACATGCACTATAAAAAAAAAAAATCTCATGGCATCTACAGAATGAGGAAACTGTCATGTTCAATTATTGATAGGCTATCCTGTTTCTACAGTTTTTAATACAAGAATTTCGATGTTACTCAATGTGGCCATCTCTGGTGCACTGAAGAAAAGCCACCAGGAAAATTTGGAAACGTCGACTTGGACTGTTTGGTTAACTGGAGGAAGAGTTAGGATAATCAACATCCCCACCCTCAGCACCAAAGCGACAACATCTCTCAACCGTTGTGGGCACCTGGCGGTGGGTGCTGAGGGGTCCAAGAACAACCTGCGGGAGCCCTGTGAACAACAGAAGTGTGTCCAGTTCCACAGCAGGTAAACGACCGGGCTCTGCTCCTGTGTGTATAAACGCGGGTGCATGCATATGTCACAGGGCTGTGTGTGTGCAGCATGTATATTTGGGCATTTGCAGTGCAAATGTAATGTATTTGTGGGTTTTGTGCATGTATGGGGTGTAGGTGGGTTCTGTGTATATGTGTATGTATGTGTGTGTGCATATATACAGGTGCATGTATGAGTGGGTTTCCATATGTATATGTGTGGGCGTGTTTTGTGTAACTGTGGAGGTGCATTTTGTGGGTTTGTGTCTGTGTATGTGTGCGCAGTGTGTCAGTGTTTTCTGTGTGCATATGTGTCGTGCATGTTCGTAGGTTTGTGTGTGTATGCAGGTGCATAGTGTAGGTGCTTCTGTGTGCCTATGGATAGTTGCATGTATGTGTGGGTTGTGTGCAAATGTGTAGGTGTTATGGCATATGTGTAGGTGCATGTATATGTGGGTTTGTGTGTGTACGTGTAGGCGGATGTAGTGTGTATGTGTTTTCATGTGCATGTGCGGTTGCATGCATGTGTGCATGTGTCAATGTGTATATGTGTAGGTGTGTTTGTGTGTGCATGTATAGGTGTGTGCATTTGGGGTTTTGTGTATGTGGTGTGTGCATTTGTGGTTTGTGTGTGTGTGTGCATTTGTGGGTTTGTGTGCATGTGTAGGTGTGCATTGTGGGTCTGTACATGTGTAGGTGTGTGCATTTGTGGGTTTGTGCATGTGTAGGTGTGCATTTGTGGGTTTGTGCGTGTGTAGGCTGGTCTCAAACTCCTGGCCTCAAGTGATCTGCCTGCCTTGGCTTCCAAAGTGCAGGATTACAGGTGTGAGCCACCACGCCTTGACACTTGGGATATCTTAAACCCCATCATCACACCATTCAGGTGTTTCACATAAATTCAGTTATCTGGGCGTGGGGCACACGCCTGTAGTCCTAGTTACTTGGGAGGCTGAGGAGGAAAATGCTTGAACCCGGAGGTGGAAGGTGCAGTGAACCGAGATCACACCACTGCACTCCAGCCTGAGGACAGAGTGAGACTCTATCTCAAAATAAATAAATTAATTAATTAAAAATAAAATTAGGCAGTTCCAAGATTCTTATAACTTCAGATTTTCATAAGAATAACACAATCATTACATAGTAACAACAGCTGCCAGGGATGTCATTTATGTGGTGCTGTGTGTGCCTGCAGCCCTCAATAATACTGTTAGTCTTCATTAAGGGTGGAAGATGAAGATCCCGCCACTGGCCTGGGTGTGCCTGCTGAAAATGTCCCATCCACTCAGCCCCACCATCACCCCGGGTGCTCACACCTGCTGATGGCCACCCAGTACTCATCTGCTCCTGCTGGTTTTCCACGCCTTTCCGTAAAGCCCCCAAACACAAACTTTCAGACATTGTAGAAAAGGAGGAGGAGGAGGTACAGAGGGCACATGTGTGTTTTACTCATTGCTGAGTCTTTTTTTTTTTTTTTTGAGACGGAGTCTCTCTGTCACCCAGGCTGGAGTGGAGGCGCGATCTCGACTCACTGCAAGCTCCACCTCCTGTTCACGCCATTCTCCTGCCTCAGCCTCCTGAATAGCTGGGACTATAGGCGCCCGCCACCACGCCTGGCTAATTTGTATTTTAGTAGAGACAGGGTTCATCATGTTAGCCAAGGTGGTCTCGATCTCCTGACCTCGTGATCCGCCTGCCTCGGCCTCCCAAAGTGTTGATGACAGGCAAGAGCCACTGTGCCTGGCTTTTTTAATTTTTTGGAGGTCGGATGGAACTAGTCACATGGTCTGCCTGTAAAAACTTTCCATTCTAGGTTTGAGGGGCCTCAGAAGGGTCCCCAACTTAGAGATAACTGCAGTACAAAGAAAGCTCAGAACGGTGCAAGAGAAAATGCCCCCACATTGGAGCTAAAGACCAGAAGTCCTCCTGTGGGAACAGCAGAGGCAGTTGATACATTTCATTTTACCATTTTATTCAGATGGTGGAAACACCCTTACTTTTCTGTTGCTTAAAACCAAATTGCTCTGGAAGTATTGTTCCTTTTTCAAGATGTATCATTTAACACAGGGGAGATGGATTGGTCACAGGATGCAAAGTCTCCATGAGACAGGAGAAATAACTTGAGGAAAGCTCAGAGACACCATGGTGACTGCAATTAGTAGCAATGGCTTGAATATTCGAAACGACCAAAGGAGCCCATTCTTACATTCTCACCACAAAAAGTGTTGGAGTCTGTGAGGTCATGCATATTTAAATCCATTTCACCATGGATACATACATCAAGACACCACGTGCAACTGCATAAATAGATACAATGGGTATTTGTCAATTAAAAGAAATTAACACATCATTTAAAAAATCTAGCTCCGAGGTCTTACCAAACATATTGTAAAATTACAGAAAAGAGCTTAATAGTGTCATAAATTGTTTCAGGAATACACTAGAGTATACAGTCTCAGAAACACTCCAGTGCTGGGTCCAGGATGTGCAGTGATCAACATCTGAGTACAGAAACACAAGTGCAAGGAATTATGGACAAGTGCAAGGAACTTCAAGTTCACCAACACCCTACACTTTCGATTGAACCACTGAGTCCAGCACAATCTGCTCCCCCCATGGAAAGCTATGAACAGTGGGACAGTGGTCACTGTGCTCAAACATTCTCTGCTGGTGAACTATGAAAGGAAAGGATTCGTGTTTCTAGCAATAAACTCGTCTGTCTTCTTAGCTTGAAAATTACATACAGGTGGCTGGGTGCAGTGGCTCACACCTGTAATCCCAACATTTTGGGAGGCCAAGGTGGAGGATCGCTGAGCCCAGGAGTTCAACAGCAGCTCACAACATGATGAAACCCTGTCTCTACAAAAATGCAAAATTAGACAGGTGAAGTGGGCACATCTGTGGTCCCAGCTACTTGGGAGGCTGAGGTGGAGGATGGCCTGTGTCTGGGAGGTTGAGATTGCAGGGAGCTAAGACTGTACCACAGCACTGCAGCCTGGGCACAGAGAGACACCCCCTCAAAAAAATAGGCAGGGTGTGGTGGCTCACCCCATAATCCCAACACTTTGGGAGGTCGAGGCAGGCAGATCATTGAGGTCAGGGTTCGAGACCAGCCTGGCCAACATGGCAAAACCCATGTCTACTAAATTAGATGGCAGCATGCACCTGTAGTCCCAGCTACTTGGGAGGCTGAGGCACAAGAGAATCTCTTGAACCTGCAGGTGGAGGTTGTGATGAGCTGAGATTGCACCACTGTGCTCTAGCCTGGTGACAGAACGAGACTGTGTTCAAAGAAAAAAAAAAAAGAAAGAAAAGAAAAAATGATATGGTGGTTAAACTGCATTACATGCAGGTGGTTAAGCTGCACACGCCTTGTCTGGGTGGCCTAAGTGTACAAGGTATCATCTCAAGCTTCATCCTAACTGGGACAACTGCACAGGGTGTCCATACGATGGAACAAGCTCTTTTGTTATGTTACAATATGTCTGCAAGAAGTGGGAAACTTTCTTTGTTCTTTATTTTTTATTTATTTATTTATTTATATTTATTTATTTATTTATTTTTATTATTGTACTTTAAGTTCTAGGGTACATGTGCATAACGTGGGTTTGTTACATATGTATACTTGTCAAATTTTGGTGTGTTGCACCCATCAACTGTCAGAACCATCAATTCATCATTTATCAGGTATAACTCCACAATGCAATCCCTCCCTCCCTCCCCATGATAGGCCCCAGTGTGTGATGTCCCTTCCTGAGTCCAAGTGATCTCATTGTTCAGTCCCACCCATGAGTGAGAAACATGCGGTGTTTGGTTTTCTGTTCTGATAGTTTGCTAAAATGATGGGTTTCTAGCTGCATCCATGTCCCTGCAAAGGACTAAACTCATCCTTTTTATGGCTGCATAGTTCCATGGTGTATATGTGCTACATTTTCTTAATCCAGTCTGTCACAGATGGACATGTGGATTGATTCCAAGTCTTTGCTATTGTGAATAGTGTCGCAATAAACATACGGTGCATGTGTCTTTGTAGTAGAATAATTTATAATCCTTTGGGTATATACCCAGTAGTGGGATGGCATATGGTACATCTAGTTCTAGATCCTTGAGGAATTGCCATACTGTTTTCCATAATGGTTGAACTAGTTTACAACCCGCCAACAGTGTAAAAGTGTTCTATTCCTCCACATCCTCTCCAACACCTGTTGTTTCCTGATTTTTAATGATGGCCTTTCTAACTGGTGTGAGATGGTATCTCATTGTGGTTTTGATTTGCATTTCGATGGCTTAGTGATGATGAGCATTTTTTCGTGTCTGTTGGCTGTATGAATGTCTTCTTTTGAGAAATGTCTGTTCATATCCTTTCCCCACTTTTTATGGGGTTGTTTGTTTTTTTTGTATATTTGTTTGAGTTCTTTGTAGATTCTGGATATTAGCCTTTGTCAGATGTGAGTAGATTGCAAAAATTTTCCCATTCTGTAGGTCGCCTGTACACTCTGATGGTAGTTTCTTTTGCTGTGCAGAAGCTCTTAGTTTAATTAGATCCCATTTGTCAATTTTGGCTTTGCCGCGCTTTTTGGTGTTTTAGACATGAAGTCCTGCCCATGCCTATGTCCTGAATGGTACTACCAGATTTTCTTCTAGGGTTTTGGTGGTATTAGGTCCAACATTTAAGTCTCTAATCCATCTTGAATTAATTTCGCATAAGGAGTAAGGAAAGGATCCAGTTTCAGCTTTCTACTTATGGCTAGCCAATTTTCCCAGCACCATTTATTTAATAGGGAATCCTTTTCCATTTCTGTTTCTCTCAGGTTTGTCAAAGACGATGGCTGTAGATGTGTGGTATTATTTCTGAGACTCTGTTCTGTTCCATTGGTCTATATCCTGTTTTGGTACCAGTACCATGCTGTTTTGGTTACTGTAGCCTGTAGTATAGTTTGAAGTCAGGTAGCGTGACACCCAGCTTGTCCTTTTGACTTAGGATTGTCTTGGCAATGCGGCTCTTTTGGTTCCATATGAACTTTGGCAAAGTTTTTTCCACCCTGTGAAGAAACTCATTGGCAGCTTGATGGGATGGCATTGAATCATAAATAACCTTGGGCAGTATGGCCATTTTCACGATATTGATTCTTCCCATCCATGAGTATGTTCTTCCATTTGTTTGTGTCCTCTTGATTTCAACTGAGCAGTGGTTTGTAGTTCTCCTTGAAGAGTCCTTACATCCCTTGTAAGTTGGATTCCTAGGTATTTTATTCTCTTTGAAGCAATTGTGAATAGTTCATTCCTGATTTGGCTCTCTGCCGTCTGTTACTGGTGTATAAGAATGCTTTCAGATTTTGCACATTAATTTTGTATCCTGAGACTTTGCAAGTTGCTATCAGCTTAAGGAGATTTTGGGCTGAGACGATGGGGTTTTCTAAATATACAATCATGTCATCTGCAAACAGGGACAATTTGACTTCTTCTTTTCCTAACTGAATACCCTTGATTTCTTTTCTCTTGCCTGATTGCCCTAGCCAGAACTTCCAACACTATGTTGAATAGGAGTGGTGAGAGAGGGCATCCCTGTCTTGTGCCAGTTTTCAAAGGAATTTTTCCAGTTTTGCTCATTCAGTATGATATTGGCTGTAGGTTTGTCATACAATAGCTCTTATTATTTTGAGGTATCCACATCACCGAATTATTGATGTTTTAGCACGAAGGGCTGCTGAATTTGTCAAAAGCCCTTTTCTGCATCTATTGAGATAATCATGTGGTTCTTTTGTCTTTGGTTCTGTTTATATGCTGGATTATGTTTATTCATTTGAATGTTAAACCAGCCTTGCATCCCAGGGATGAGCCCACTTGATCAGGGTGGATAAGCTTGATGTGCTGCTGAACCGGGTTTGCCCGCATTTTATTGAGGATTTTTGCATCGATGTTCATCAGGATATTGTTCTAAAATTCTTTTTTGTTGTGTCTCTGCCAGGCTTTTGTATCAGGATGATGTTGGCCTCATAAATGAGTTAGGGAGGATTCCCCTTTTCATTGATTGAATAGTTTCAGAAGGAATGGTACCAGCTCCTCCTTGTACCTCTGGTAGAATTCAGCTGTGAACTGCCTGGTCCTGGACTTTTTGGTGGGTAGGCTATTAATTGTTGCCTCAATCAGAGCCTGCTATTGGTCTATTCAGGATTCAACTTCTTCCTGGTTTAGTCTTGGGAGAGTGTAGGTGTCCAGAAATTATCCATTTTTCTAAATTTTCTAGTTGGATTTGCATAGAGGTGTTTATAGTATTCTCTGATGGTAGTTTGTATTTCTGTGTCGGTGGTGATATCCCCTTTATCATTTTTTATTGCATCTATTTGATTCTCTCTTTTCTTCTTTATTAGTCTTGCTAGCGGTCTGTCAATTTGTTGATCTTTTCAAAACCAACTCCTGATTCATTGATTTTTGAGGGTTTGTGTTTCTATCTCCTCAGTTCTGCTCTGATCTTAGTTATTCTTGCTCAGCTTTCGAGTGTGTTTGTCTGCCTCTAGTTCTTTAATTGTGATGTTAGAGTGTCAATTTTCGATCTTTCCTGCTTTCTCTTGTGCATTTAGTGCTATAAATTTCCCTCACACTGTTTTAAATGTGTCCCAGAGATTCTGGTATGTTGTATCTTGTTCTCATTGGTTTCAAAGAACATCTTTATTTCTGCTTTATTTCGTTATGTACCCAGTAGTCATTCAGGAGCAGGTTGTTCAGTTTCCATGTAGTTGAGCGCTTTTGATTGAGTTTCTAGTCCTGAGCTCCAGTTTGATTGCACTGTGGTCTGAGAGACAGTTTGCTATATTTCTGTTCTTTGACATTTGCTGAGGAGTGCTTTACTTCCAATTATGTGGTCAATTTTGGAATAATGCGATGTGGTGCTGAGAAGAATGTATATTCTGTTGATTTGGGGTGAGAGTTCTAGATGTCTATTAGGTCCGCTTGGTGCAGATGAGTTCAATTCCTGGATATCCTTGTTAACTTTCTGTCTGTGATCGTCTAATGTTGACAGGAGTGTTGAAGTCTCCATTATTATTGTATGGGAGTTCAAGTCTCTTTGAAGTCTCCAAGGACTTGCTTTTATGAATCTGGGTGCTCCCTGTATTGGGTATATATATTTAGGATAGTTAGCTCTTCCTGTTGAATTGATCCCTTACCATTATGTAATGGCTTCTTTGTCTCTTTTGATCTTGATGGTTTAAAGTCTATTTTATCAGAGACTAGGATTGCAACCCCTGCTTTTTGTTCTCCATTTGCTCGGTAGATCTGCCTCCATCCCTTTATTTTGAGCCATGTATGTCTCTGCATGTGAGATGGGTCTCTGAATAGAGCAGACTGATGGGTCTTGACGCTATCCAGTTTGCCAGTCTGTGCCTTTTTTTTTTTTTTTTTTTTTTTTTTGAGACGGAGTCTCGCCTGTCGCCCAGCCTGGAGTGCAGTGGCCGGATCTCAGCTCACTGCAAGCTCCGCCTGGGTTTACGCCATTCTCCTGCCTCACCCCGAGTAGCTGGGACTACAGGCGCCACCGCCCGGCTAGTTTTTTTTGTATTTTTAGTAGAGACGGGTTTCACCGTTAGCCAGGATGGTCTCGATCTCCTGACCTCGCGGATCCGCCCGCCTCGGCCTCCCAAAGTGCTGGGATTACAGGCTTGAGCCACGCGCCTCGCCCAGTCTGTGTCTTTTAATTGAGCATTTAGTCCATTAACATTTAAGGTTAATATTGTTATGTGTGAACTTGATCCTGCCATTATGATATTAACTGGTTATTTTGCTCATTAGTTGATTTACATTTTGGCTTGTTTTTGCAATGGCTGGTACCGTTGTTCCTTTCCATGTTTAGGGCTTCCTTCAGGGTCTCTTTGTAAGGCAGGCTCGGTGACAAAATTCTAAGATTTGCTTATCTGAAGGATTTTATTTCTCCTTCACTGATGAAACTTATTTGGCTGGATATGAAATTCTGGGTTTAAAATTTTTTCTTTAAGAACGCTGAATATTGGCCCTCACTCTTCTGGCTTGTAGAGTTTCTGCTGAGAGATCTGTTGTTAGTCTGATGGGCTTCCTTTGAGGGTAACCCGACCTTTCTCTCTGGCTGCCCTTAAAATTTTTCCTTCATTTCAACTTTGGTGAATCTGGCAATATGTGTCTTGGAGTTCTTCTGAGGAGTATTTTGTATGCTTGTATTTCCTGAATTTGAATGTTGGCCCATTAGGTTGGGAAGTTCTCTGGATGATATCCTGAAGAGTGTTTTCCAACTTGTTTCCATTCTCCCCTCACCTCAGGCACCCTAATCAGATTTAGATTTGGTCTTTTTACATAATCCCATACTTCTTGCAGGCTTTGTCATTTCTTTTTCTTCTTTTTCTTTTGGTTTTCTCTCTCGCTCATTTCATTCATTTGATTCTCAATCACTGATACTCTTTCTTCCAGTTGATCAAGTCGGCTACTGAAGCTTGCATTTGTCACGCATTTTCGTGTCATGGTTTTCATCTCTGTCATGTCGCTATGACCTTCTCTGCATTAATTAGTCTAGCTGTCAATTCTTCCACTTTTTTCAAGATTTTTCGCTTTGCGCTGGCACGTAATTCCTCCCTTTAGCTCTGAGAAGTTTGATGGACTGAAGCCTTCTTCTGTCTTCTCAAAGTCATTCTGACCAGCTTTGATCCGCTGCTGGCGATGGCTGCACCCTTTGCAGGGGGAGATGCTTCTTATTTTTTAATTCGCCCTGCTTTTTCCCCATCTTTGTGGTTTTATCTGTCTCTGGTCTTTGATGATGGTGATGCACTGATGGGGTTTTTGTATAGGTGTCCTTCCTGTTTGATAGTTTTCCTCTGACAGTCAGAGAACCTCAGCTATAGGTCTGTTGGAGATTGCCTGAGGTCCACCCAGACCCTGTTTGCCTGGGTATCAGCAGCAGAGGTTGCAGAAGATAGAATATTGCTGAACAGCGAGTATACCTGTCTGATTCTTACTTTGAAGCTCCTCCTCAGGGGTGTACTCCACCCTGTGAGGTGGGTGTCAGACGTGCCCAGTGGGGGATGTCTCCCAGTTAGCTACTCAGGGGTCAGGGACCCGCTTGAGCAGGCAGTCTGTCCTCTGAGATCTCAACTCCGTGTTGGGAGATCCACTGCACTTCAAAGTTGTCAGACAGAGTCTTCGCCTGCACAGGTCTCTGCTGCTTCCTGTTACTTTTTAGCTAATCCCTGTCCTCAGAGGCGGAGTCTACAGAGACAGGCAGGTTTCCTTGAGCTGCTGTGAGCTCCACCCAGTTGGAGCTTCCCAGCTGCTTTGTTTACCTACTTAAGCCTGGCATGGCGCGCCCCCAGCCTCGCTGCTGCCCTGTGGTTAGATCACCGCAGACTGTTGTGTTAGCAAGGAGGAGGCCTGGGGCGGGACCTCCCAGCCAGGCGCAGTATATTCTCCTGGTGTCTCAGCAGCACAGCGAGTATTGGGGTGGAGCGTCTTTTCCAGGTGTTGTGTGTCTCAGTTCTGGTTAGGAAAAAGGGATTCCTTCCCCGCTTTCCCAGGTGAGGCGATGCTCGCCCTGTTTAGCCCGCTGTTCGGGCTGCAACAGCTGAGCAGCACCGATTGTCCAGCACTCACTAGTGAGATGACCCCAGTACCTCAGTTCAAATGCAGAAATCACTGGTCTTCTGTGTCCTTCGCTGGGAGTTGGAGACTGAGCTGTTCCTATTCGGCCATCTTGCTCCGCCCAAAAATCTTTCTTTTGTTCTTGTGCCATAATTCTGGGAATGTCCCTGAGCTATGCCAAGTTTCAAGAGGCCAAAGAATGGTGTGAATGTTTGGGCTGGGCTGAGCACATCTCACGCCGGCAGTTCTCAGAATCATTCTGCCAGGGACCTGGGGAGATGTGGAACCCCAGGTCTCAGTCCCAGACATCTTCATTCTGTGGTGTAGGTGAGGCTCATGAGCCTGCATCTTTAACAAACTCCAGGGTGATGCTGAAGGACCCCGCCTCAGGAGTTCTGGGGCTCAGAGGACAGCAAGGCAGGGCTGCTCGGGTTCCCTGCTCTCTGTCCCAGTCACCCTTCCGCAGGCAGATGCTAGCCCAGATCCCATTCCTACAGGAAACTGAGTCATTAGCCCCAGTGCCAACGTGGAAACACCGAAACTGACTTAGGGCCTCAGCACTTTTTCCAACTTCATGCCAGTCACCCCCGACTGCTGGTCTCCTTTCTATGGTTCTGCCCTGCAGTTTTGGGCTTGCTCGAAATAAATCCTCCGCTGGTCCCAACTATTAGCAGTTCACGGAGCCCTGTGTGTCTCTGTAAATAATGCAAGCAACACACACACACACACACACATATTTAACGGCTCGGTTTGTTGACTACAGCTTTGTTATTCAAAGTAGTTACATTTTATAAAGTCTCAGTGAACACTGAATTAGTGAATAGTGAACTATTGCTCCTACATAAAGACAGGGTTATGCTCCCAGAGGTCATCAACCAATCACTACCTAAGCGCTTATGTGGGTTTCTGTTTAAAGACACCGCAGTGAATAGACATTGTGGAGTCACTCATATTGATTTCAAGCCAACTTCACTATAACTCGTGCCTAAATGACGCTCATCAAATGTGTATTTCCATGAGACTGTGCCAGTTTTCCTGTACTTAGGACGCTAGTAGCATGTCAGCACTGACTTGGGGATATTTGAAAGCGCAAAATCACTGACAAAAGCATGAAAACACAAAACACAGGACAATGAATAGACCTGAAATGAACCCTGTTGACAGTATGCGCTGGCCTGAGAAGGCAGTGTCTGGCTTTGCTGAACCTCAACTGAGAACATGAGCTACTGAGAAGCTCAATCCTGGCTGGGCGTGGTTCACGCCATAATCCCAGCACTTCAGGAAGCCGAGGCGGTGGGGCCACTTGAGGCCAGGAGTTCAAGACCAGCCTGGACAACATGGTGAAACCGCTCGACTAGAAATACAAAATTAGCCAGGCATGGTGGTGCATGCCTGTAATCCCAGCTACTTGGGAGGCTGAGGCAGGAAAATCACTTGAACACAGGAGGCGGAGGTTACAGTGAACCAAGATCATGCCACTGCACTCCAGCCTTGGTTACAGAGGGAGACTCCATCTCAAAAAATTAAAAAAAAAAAAAAAGAAGCTCAATTTTTGCTGTTCTGTGCATGAACAAAATCGCCAAGGATAAGGAGAGGAACATAAAGGTAACTATTGGGTCCTGGCAAATACCCAGTGATGAAATAATCTGTACAACAAACCTCATTACATGTGTTTACCTGTTACAAACTTTCACATGTATCCCCGAACCTAAATGAAAGTTAAAAAATAAATAAACAAACATTTAAAAGGTCGGCTGCAGTGGCTCACGCCTGTAATCCCAGCACTTTGGGAGGCTGGGGCGGTGGCTCACAAGGTCAGGAGATAAAGCCCATCTTGGCCAACATGGTAGAACCCCGTCTCTACTATAATACAAAAATTAGCCGGGATGATGGCGGCCTGTAATCCCAGCTACTTGATGCTAAGGCAGGGGAATCACTTGAACCCGGGAGGTGGAGGTTGCAGTGAGCCAAGATCATGCCACTGCACCAGCCTGGCAAGAGAGTGAGACTCTGTCTCAAAAATAAATAAATAAAAATAAAAATTTAAATGCCGGAATGTTGATGGGGGATGACAAATACATTTTAGCAAGTAGGCAAGTTCACAAATACAGAATCCTTGAATGATGAAGATTATGTACATAGGTTAAAACAATAACAGTATTTCATGGTGTCCAAAATATATCATTGTCTTTCTCAGAAAATTTAAAACCTTCCTCTGCAGCATCTTGTGAATTAGGTTGTTACACCATGGGACTGATACAGGGTATCCTGGGCATGCAGTGGGGAGGGGGTCACAGAATTTGGGCCCCCATCTGCCTCACTGATCCTCTACCTGGCCATGAAAGCTATTCTTCTTCCAACCCGAAAACTCTATTCACCCTCAAGGCCCTAGGAGAATGTCACCTTCTCCAGGAAGCCCTTCTCACAAGCATTACCAGAGGTGATTTGTAAGCACATTACAGTTTAAGGAGCACAGCCCAGACCCCAGTTCTTAACTCCAGTAGCAAATTACACATATCTGTGGGGTTTTCCTAAGTCCTCATGCCCAGGCTAATTAAATCAGAAACTTCCAAGGTGAGATGCAGGTGTCTATATTTTAAAGCCTACCCACGTGATGCAAACGTGTGGTCAACTCTGCAGGCAGGGACCTGTTACAGATTTTAACTTCCTTAATATCTCTTAAAATAGCTTGTCTCCTTTCTTCTATCTCCGCTGACTTATCCAGGCTCTGCTAAAATAGCCCCAGCCCCTCCCACCTGTTCTCCATGCTGTTATCCAAAGAGAGGCCTTCAGTGTTAAGTGTCCCTGCACAGTGGTCCGCATCAAACCCTTCAGGGAGCCCAAATCTGCACTCCTCAGCAATGGCAACAGAGGCTGCCCACCATCTGGCCCCTGCAGCCCTCCAGCCTGAGATGAACTGCAGCTGCCCCATCACTCTTACTGCTTCACATGAGGCTGAGACACACTTCCTCTTCCTTACATCTGGCTTGCTGTGCTCATTCTTGAAGCTCAGTGTCCAGGGAGGGCCCCTCATGGGAGAACTCTCTGACCCCTGAGAAAGTGTGGTCCCTGTTCTGTGCCTCCAATATCCAGGCCTTCCATCCACAATGGCGCTTTTATGCCCAAATTGATGCTCTGTTGTTACTCCCAGGCAGAGAACAAAATCAGGACCAGGTATGTCTCTCTGTGCCCACAGCAAATAGCACCAAGAGCACATTTAACTTCAACCTATGTTGGCTGAAGGAATGCATGAGAGAGCCATGGACTGGGAGGTGGATGGACGGCAGGTAAGTGGATGGATGGTGGTGGGTGAATGGGTGAATGGGTGAATGGATGGATGGATGGATGGATGGATGGACGGACGAACGGATGCATGGCTGGGTGAGTGGATAAATTAATGAGTGTGGATGGTTGGGTGATAGGTGGATGGATGGGTAATTGGGTAGACGAGTGAAGGATGGGCGTAAGGGATGGATGGAGGTACGGTGATAGGCAGATGGATCGTTGAGTGGATGGACGAGTTTAGTGAGTGACTAGGTAGGTGGATGGGTGGATGGATGGATGAATGATGCATAAGTGGATGGATGGCTAGTTATGGATGAGTGGGTGGGTAGATGGATGAAGGTATGGGTGGACAGGTGATGGTTGCGGATGGATGGGTGGGTAGGTGGATAGATGGATGATGAATGAATGGATGGGTGAATAGATAGGGGTGGATGGATGATGGATGGATGATGATGGATGGATGGATAAGAATGGATAAATGGATGGATGGTGGATGGGTAAATTGATGAAAGGATGGGTGAATGGATGGACAGACGAGTGGATGGTAGATAGATGGATGTATCAACTGATGAGTGGCTGGATGAATGGATGTAGGCATGGATGGAAAGATGAATGGAGAATGATGGATGGATGGACAGGTGCATGAATGGATGGTAAAGGAACGAGATGATGGATGGATGGATGGATGGATGGATGGATAAATGAATGAGGAGGGTGATGGATGGATGGATGGGTAAATGAATGGGAGGATGGGTTGATGGATGGATGCATGGACCAATGGATGGATGGGTGGTTGATGGATGGATGGGTTGATGGATAGATGGGTGGATGGGTAGATGGATGGATGGATGGATGGATGGATGAATGGGAGGATGGGTGGAGATGGGTGGATGGATGTATGAATGGATGGATGGATGGATGGATGGATGATGGATAAATGAATGATGGATGATGGATGGATGGATGCATGGATGAATGGATGGATGGTAAATGAATGGGAGGATGGGCTGATGGATGGATGGATAAATGGAGGATGCATGGATGGATGGATGCATGGATACATAAATGGATGGTAAATGGATGAAAGGACGATGAACACCTAGAACATGGAGACCCTGAGGAGCTGAGAGGCCTCAGTGACTGGTCTGAGACAAGTTCACCATCAGGATTCAAGGGAGTTGTCTTCCATATCAAAATGTCCATCACTGGACATTCTCCTCCCTTCAAGTCACACTAGTGGTGAAGGCAGGCATCCTCAAGGTCCACAAGGCCGTGCCTGGGAGCCTGTTCAGCCCACACACGCAGCCACCAAGTCCCAGGCCCAGCAGCCCCTGTGCCCAGGTCTCGCCACCACAGAGCTCATGTTCACATGCATTTTCCCCATGCTGACCATGTGATCACCAGCAAGCTCCCCGAATCCTCTGACCCCAGTGTCTTTATTTCACCAAAGGCCCATGAGAAATATCTAAGGGCCCACTGAAGATGAAATAACACACTGAATGCTCTTTGAAAAATGTAATCCATGGCACAGACGTCACATCCAAGAAGCAGTTGGGAAATCTCTGTAGAAGGGAAGAAACAGAATATCCAGCAAAATAATAGTGATTCTTGACAACTCAGTCACACATGAAGACCCTCCGAGGGGCTTTTAAAAATTCCAATAGCGGATCGCAGTGGCTCCTGCCTATAAACCCAACACTTTGCCAGGCCAAGGCAGGTGAATGGCTTGAACCCAGGAGTTTAGGACTAGCAACATAGGGAGACCCTGTCTCTACAAAAATGAAAAATTTGGCTGGGCATGCCGCTCATGCATGAGGGAGGCTGAGGCAGGAGAGTCACTTGAACTGAAACAGAGGTTGCAGTGAGCCAAAATTGTGCCACTGCACTCCAGCCTGATGACAAAGGAGACTCTGTCTCAAAAAAAAAAAAAAAAAGTAGGCTGGGCAGGGTGGCTCACGCCTGTGATCCCAACACTTTGGGAAGCCGAGGCGGCAGACCACAAGGTCAGGAGTTCAAGACCATCCTGGCCAACATGGTGATACCCTGCCTCTACTAAAAATACAAAAATTAGCCAGGCATGGTGGTGCGTGCCTGTAGTCCCAGCTACTCAGGAGGCTGAGGCAAGAGAATTGCTTGAACCAGGGAGGCGGAGGTTGCAGTGAGCCATGATTGCACCAATGTACTCCAGCCTGGGCAACAGAGCAAGACTCTGTAAAGACTCTGTCAAGATGAGGAGGAGGAGGAGGAGGAGAGGAGGAGAGAAGAGGAGGAGGGTAAGGGAGGGAGGGAGGGAAAAGGAAGGGATAAGGAAGGGAAAAGGAAGGAAGGGACAGGAAAAGAAAGAGAAAGGAAAAAGATGAGCTAGGTATGGTGAGGCGTGCCTGTAGTCCCAGCTACTTTTGAGGCTGAGGTGGGAGGACTGTTTGAACCTAGGAAGTGGAGGCTGCCGTGAGCTATGATTGTACCACTGTACTCCAGCCTGGGTGACAGAGCAAAATCTTTTCTCAAAAATATTTTTTAAAAATTAAAACACCTAACATGTCTATAACCAGACTACCCAGGTAACCCTGGGCAAGAGTGACGCTTCCAAGCTTCCTGCAATGGAGTCAAACTGAGAACCTCGATCTAGATCAGCAAGAGCCACTGAGGGTGGCATGCAGGTCCGCGTCTCAAACTGTCACCAGAAATCAGGAACGCAGGAGGGATGGCCATCACAGTTACTGGTGTTTTTAGCCTGACCTGTGGGATTAAAATATATCCACCAGCCTGGACAACAGAACGAAACTCTGTATCTACAAAAAGATAAAATTAATTGTGTGGTAGCACATGCCTGTAGTCCCAACACACAGAAGGCTAAGGTGGGCAAATCACCTGAGCCTGGGGTTCGAGGCTGCAGTGAGCTGAGATCACACCACTTCAGCCTGGGCAACAGAGTGAGAGCCTGTCTCAAAAAAAAAAAAAAAGATTGCAGGCTGAGCATGGTGGTTTCACTGCAACCCCAGCACTTTGGGAAGCTGAGGCAGGAGGTTTGCTTGAGTCCAGGAGTTCAAGACCAGCCTGGGCAACACAGTGAGACCCCGATTCTACAAAAGATTTAAAAATGAGCTGAGGGTGGCACATGCCTGTGGTCCCAGCCTCGAAAGCTGAGGTGAGAGATGCACTGCACCCAGGAGGTCAAGGCTACAGTGAGCTACAATCGTGCCACTGCACTCCGCCTGGGCAAGTCTAAAAAGAAAGAAAAAAAAGATTGCAAGCCACTGCCCGTGATATGTTTATGATATGATGAGTGTCTAGGGCTTGTGGTTTAAGAGAGAAACCGCGGCCGGGCGTGGTGGCTCAAGCCTGTAATCCCAGCACTTTGGGAGGCCGAGGCGGATCACGAGGTCAGGAGATCGAGACCATCCTGGCTAACACGGTGAAACCCCGCCTCTACTAAAAATACAAAAATAGCCGGGTGAGGTGGTGGGCACCTGTAGTCCCAGCTACGGGAGGCTGAGGCAGGAGAAAACGCAACCCGGGAGGCGGAGCTTGCAGTGAGCTGAGATCCGCCACTGTACTCCAGCCAGGTGACAGAGCCAGACTCGTCTCAAAAAAAAAAAAGAGTAGAAACCGCCCATAGGTGGCTGTAGCTGTCCCTCTTGTCTGTCTATGGATGCTATGTTAGCACCAAAGGACCACAGCCTCTTGAGTAAAGATATCAACATAGAGGGCCTCACTTCATGGCCACCTCGGCAGGGTCTCAAAAGACAGGTGTTCATACCCATCTCCTGCTTGCCCAGATCCAAACCCTTCCTGTCCTGCTATTCTATTAAATGCCTAACACTTCTCTCTGTGGGTCCCTTCAACTGCTGAGAATATTTTGTGCTGAATTCATCAAGACAGCCCTATGTTAATTCATATTTAGAACCCCACCCATTTCCAGAAGAAGATAGCTAGCAACAGCAGCAGAAGACGCCGACTGGCAATATTTGGCTTCGGTAGTTATACAATCTGTATGCCTCCAAGCCCATTGGCCCTAAAAGACAATGCAGTGTGTTTATTCTGTCCTCATTCCAGTCCATCGTTTCCTGCAGAAACGAAGCCCTTCTGGTCAGCATCCTTGCGATCAATGCTTGCCAGGTGCATTTGGACAATGATTTTGCAGGGTCAGGCAAAGTAGAAACAAACAAGAGTCAGGCTATCCAGGCTCAGGTGTCTCTGATGAGTAATGCCTGCAGAACCCTGAACATAACAGTTTGGCCAGTCTGCTGCCTCCTCAAGAAGGGCTGTTAGTTCAACTAAATACATTATTGTCAGCTTTGAAAGCGCCTGAGCAACGGCTTTGCTCCCTGAAAAGCTGCAGAAAATCAGACTCTTTCAAGTGCTTTCAAAACAGGGACCCACCCAGCCCACGACACTACTCAAAGTTGAGAAACCAAAGTTAATTAAAGGGGTTTGCAATCGCTTTCAGACCCATCCGACTGCCATCCACAATGACGAACACGTATTATATCTCAGCCCAGCCCAGTCCACCAGGGCAGAGGAGCGAACAAAAGCTTGCCTGTGTGGCTTCTTTAAGAAGGCTTTCCACGCCCCTGTGGCGTTTTATCCCTCCTCTGTTGAATTTTCTTCTGCAAGGTGGTGGCTGCATGCTACTTTCACAGCTCACTTGAGAAACACCGGTTTGAATCTGACTCTGGGGAGAAGAAAGGAAGTTTCTGGTTTCCTGCTCAGGGAAATTTTAATACTATGACGAGGAGACCGTACAAGGCATGGTGGCAACCCTGAGTCATACTAAAACAAAGCTGAAAAACACACCCATGCACCATCTCCTCAAACTCACCAAGGAACCAAGCCAAGAAAGAATACTGAACAGGAAATTCAGGAAGAGGAAGTCCTTCTGGTCTCTAGAGATGTGAAAAATACTATCAGTTGGACAAATGGGAGTAGAAATTTTGGTGAGCTACCATGTTTCAGACAACAGACTGGGATAAATCAAAAAGAATACACTTTGGCAGGCCGAGGTGGGTGGATCACCTGAGGTCAGGAGTTCGAGACCAGCCTGGCCAAGATGATGAAACCCCGCTTCTACTAAAAATACAAAATTAGCCAGGCATGGTGTTGGGCACCTGTAATCCCAGCTACTCAGGAGGCTGAGGCAGGAGAATTGTTGAACCCAGGAGGCGGAGGTTGCAGTGAGCCAAGATCGCACTATTGCACTCCAGCCTAGGGGACAAGAGCGAGACTTCATCTCAAAAAAAAAAAAAGAGTATCAGCAACCGAGCTTTGGACAGCCTGCAGCCTGAAGCTACACCACAACGAGGAGACCACATCCACAAGCAATCCCAACCCCACCTCCCCAACCGGGAGAACAGAGGTGAACCACGAAGACAGCGAAAATCCTCACGGGCCTGGACTGGGAACCACAGGATTCAGAATGAACAAGCTTCACTAACCAGCCTTTCTCTGCTACTTAGTTGCTGCCCCTGAAGACCAAAGTCCTTTGTCTTTCTCTGCCAGTTCTCTAAAATGGACTGTTCTTGTTGAGGATACTAGAGCAGCTAGAATCCAAGCCACCTCCTTGAAAACTACCCATTTCTGGGTATCTCCCATGTATCAATGAAAACGATGTTAATAAAGTTTGGTTTGTTTTTCCTGTCTTTGGTTACAGGAGTCCCTTCCAAGTAAGAACGCAGAACAGTTGATTTTTAAAATGATTTTTCAGGTGGCTCACGCCTGTAATCCCAGCACTTTGGGAGGCCAAGGTGGCAGATCACTTGAGGCCAGGAGTTCGAGGCCAGCCTGGCCAACATGGTGAAACCCTCTCTACTAAAAGTACAAAAATAGCCAGGTATGGTGACATGCCTGAATTCCCAGCTATTCAGGTGGTTGAGGCAGGAGAATTGCCTGAGCACAGGAGGCAGAGGTTGCAGTGAGCTGAGATCCCGCCATTGTACTCCAGCCTGGTGACACAGAGACTCTGTCTCAAAAAAAAAAGTTTTTTTTTCAGTCTGGGCAACATAGCAAGACCCTGTCTCTACAAAAAATTTAAAAGTGGTCAGGCATGGTGGTATGTGCCTGTAGTCCCAGCTACCCCAGAGGCTGAGGTAAAGATTGCTTGAGCCCAGGAGGTAGAGGCTGCAGTGAGCCCTGACTGCACCCCTGCACTCCAGTCTGGGCAACCTCAAAAATACTTTTAGCCTGGTCAACATAGCAAAACCCCATCTCTACTAAATATACAAAATTAGCCAGACATGGTGGTGACACCTGTAGTCCCAGCTAACTGGGAGGCTGAGACAGGAGAATCACTTGAACCTGAGATGGAGAGGCTGCCATGAGCTGAGATCGCGCCACTGCACTCCAGCCTAGGCAACTGAGGAAAATTCCATCTCAAAAAAAAAAAAAGACTTTTCCTCCTTCACACCCCTAAAGACACATGGGTCTTATTTCACTGTGTCTAAATCACAAAGGACATGTAATTCTTTTCCCTAAAGTAACAAGAGTAATTAGAACATTTTCAGCAGGACTGAAAACCAGCACAAGGTCCATGTGGAGAAGTTCTATCTCTGGGGAAGATATCTAAGTCTGAAAACATTCCAGACAGACAGTGTCCATGAAATCCTGCCATGATTCCTAAATGCTGAATTGGGAGAAGTATTGTATGAGCTGCATTTTTTTCTAAATGACAGCATGTACCCACCATATGACCTTCAGGAAGAAAAGTGATTTCAGACAAGCAATCATTTACTTGAATATTCCAAAGTGTAAAGACATGTATTTGTATTTGAAAGTGTCTCATACACAGAGAAAGGAGAAAGAGCTAAAAGCAGGAAGTTTTTGTTTTTTCTTTGAGACTTGAGTCTCTGTCACCCAGGCTGTAGTGCAGTGACAAGATTTCAGCTCACGCCACGCAACCTCTGCTTCCTGGGCTGAAGTGATTTTCCTGCCTCAGCCTCCTGAGTAGCTGATTATAGGCGCCACCATCACGCCCAGGTAATTTTGTATTTTTAACAGAGTCGGGTTTTGCCATGTTGGTCAGGCTGCTCAAACCTTAGCTTCATGTGATTCACCAGCCTGGCCTCCCAAAGTGCTGGGATTATAGGCCTGAGTCACCATGCCTGCCTTTTAGTAGGAGTTAAATGCAAAGCAATCAACTTTTATCAGAGCCAAACATGCTGGTGGAAAATCAAGGCAAACTCACGGGATGATAAAACCCACTTCCTCTGCACAGAAACATTCTCCTAATAACTTCCACACACACCACACGGGCAGGAGACAAGAGCCTGGAGAGAGAAAAAGCCCATGCTTGCTCTACTGAGGTGAAGGAACTGAAGAGGCCTGGTATTGTTCAAGAGATGTCGGTTCTGTAGGTGTTTGAGTTTTTCAAACTGCACAGGTTGCTGTGCCGGTTCGGGGTGCAAATCAGCCTTTGCTGGAGAGCAGGATGACTGGATGCGCTGCTCCACTGCCTGGGACGGGCAGCCTGATTAGCGATACATACAACCCCAAGCCCTCCTCAAGGTTTGCCACCTTCAACACTATTGGCATTTGGGACTAGATGAATTCTTGTGCTGGGGGCTGTTCTGGCTCCTTGAAAGATTCTGAGCAGCTTCCCTAAGCTGTCCCACCCATTGCAGGATGTTAGAGGTCCCACCCCAGGGTGGCAACCAAAATGTCTGCAACCATCACAAAGTGTCTCCTCCGGCAGCATCGCCTGTGGGGACGCCTGTTTCTCACAAAGCTGAAGCCTCCTCTTTCCTCTAATGCTTCCTCTGTCCATCCATCCTCACCACATCCCACCTGTACCCTGAGAATTTATGAAGACACAGGAACACAGGGTCCCCAACCTCTGAGATCAGGCCAGGGCTACCAGCACCAGTGTGAGAACCTACTCCAGGCTCAACGGGTTGTGCACCTGATGCATATCGCTATAGGAAAGTGTGTTCTGAGCATCACCAACTCAAAAGTCAACTTCCTAATGAAACAACATGTGTATTAATGTTACTGGAACAGGCTGTTTCTGTCGCCATCTCTAGCAAGGTCAGACTGGAAAGACGAGGTGAGAAGGGTCTCTCAGGGAGATCCATCAGTAAGGACGGTCAGGCCTTCCTCTGCAATTGAAGGACAGATTGGCCCCTGTTATCCCCCTGTGTCCCACTGCCCTTCCCTACCCACCCACCCCATAGACAGCTATGCTTCCCTTACTCAAACATCAGCAGCTTGAGTTCCTGAGCCCAGTATGCTTCCAAAATCAGGAGTTCCAGATCAACACTGTTGTGGGTTTAAAACTGCACAACCAGTGAGCCGACGCCGCCACTGCACTCCAGCTCTGGACAGAGACTCGTCTCAAAAAACAAAACAAAACAAAACAAACAAAAACTGTGCAACGACCTGTTTGGGGCTCAGAGAATATAAGGCTTTCCATCCACTGTCCTCCAATGACCTGAATGCCAGACCAGCCCGCAAAATTTCCAGGGCTTCAAACCCAGCCAAGCCCTCACCAAGACTGACCACTGGGAACCCTCGAGTTATTTCGTGATGGAACTAGAATGGTGCCTGTCGCCCTGTCTCCCATCTGCCTGTTCAAATGCCTGTTCTCCAGGAAACAGAATTTTAGGCCACCAGAACCCCTTGGACATATTTCTCTGACCCCAAGCACACAGTAGATGCCAAGGAAGGAAGGAATACATGAAGGATGAAGAAATGCATCTGCAGAGAGACAAGAGAAAACCCTTTCATCTAAAGGGTGCCTTGGGAATAAATGCAGCTGATAAACCCTACAGAGCCATCCTGTCTGTGGTGGCAGCTGTCTGCAAGAAGGAAGGCCATTTAGGAAGAAAAGGGAGAAACAGGAAGCTCTGCTTGAACGTCCCCTGCAGGCTGGAAAGTCCTCCAAGTTTCCTCACAGAGCAGGCTTCATTCTCTAACCTCTACCGAGTGAAAGCACAAATTTAGGATACCCGGGACCCCTTTAAACAGGGTGTAAACCATTAGCAACTCCTCCCTAAAATACAGACCCGGTCTAGTCACCACTGCCTAGGCTGCGCTAGATCCCATCAACACAAACCGCCTGTCCTCCCCAGGGCTGGGGTTCCGCCTTCCTTCCCAAATATGTCCAACCCTGATAAGGCCGGTCCTGAAGTCTACACTACCTGCAAGCCGGTCCACTTAAAAGCCTGCCTACTAAAAGCAAAACGCGCTGGCCACTGGAAAAAGAACTTATAACACACCACATCCAGTAGGGTCCCCGTTTCCTTCAAAGGAGGGAAACACAAAAACATGATTAGAGTAACCATTAGAAATAGGCCCGGTTTAGGCCGTGGAGGTGACCGTGGCTCGCCTTCCTGGATACTTTTTCTGTTTTCCGAATCTCCACCGCACAGATGGACAACCTGGTAACATCGTTCTTTCGGCGCCCTGTGTTGCCGGGCGCACACGCGCTGAAATGCCCAGAGCCTGCATCCAGAGTATTTTCGAACATATTCAGGGCTCAAAGTGTTTTTCTAACTTTCCTTCCTTCCCCACCAACCGGGTCTCAGGCCCCAGCGATTCCAAATTTAGCCCGGACGCAGGGCGTGACTCTGACAGGCAACTCCAGGGCGGCTTCCGCGCGCGGGCTAAAGACGCAGGTCCCCAAACCCTGCGGGAGATAACGGGTGGGGTGAGGCGCTAGGCAAGCAGAGATCCGCAAGAAAGTCCCCAGATTGGGAAGAATCTTATGCCACCTCCCAAGGCGCCCCCAAATTTAAGAGTTTACAACTCCGACAACAAACGCTGACTTTCCTGTGAAATGGCTCCAGGAAAAGCGTTGGGGAGAAAGTGGGGCCTCCGGCCCTGGGCCCCTGCGGGCACAGCACGTCCTGCTAGACAGGAGGAGGGTGGTGCCGCGGGTGCCCCCGCCGCATCCCAAGTGGATCCCCAGGCCCGGGCCGCGCCTCCGCGTCCCCCACCTGATCCCTCCGCTCGCTCACCCGGGGCGGCGACCAGAGCACCCAGCAGGCCGGAACAGCAGCAGCCAGCGCAGCCTGCGGGCCATGGTGCGCCCAGAGAGCGCAGGGACCGTCCCTGAGTGCAGCGCGTGGGCGAAGGCAGCGGGACGGATACTCCCCACGGGCCGGGTGGGGCGAAGCCCGAGGAGTACCGAAGGGGCGGGTGAGGGAGGCCCCAAGCCAGGCCCGGCTGCGCCTGCCCTGCCCTGCCCTGCCCGCCTCTCCTCCTCACCTCACCTCACCCCCACCCTGGCCTCCAAGCCTGCACAGCAGGGCGGGAACGCCGGGTCTGGGAGGGAGAACGGGAGGCGGGAGGGATGCCCCAGACAGCGCCGAGGGTAGCCGGGGCGGCGCTGACCCGGAGCAAAGTCAACTACAACATTCTCGGAAAGTGTGGGTCCTCCCAGATTACAGCCCCTGAATGCACGCCCCAGGGCGGCTCTTAACTGTAGTGGCATGAAACTGCTGCTTTCTTGGAAACACAGAGCCCCCTTCCCTGCTCGCCTGTGCAGCCACTTCTTCCCTTTAACAAGGACCCTCAGCCCTGGTCTCCAGTGGGAGCAAACAAACTTTCCCAGTAGCTCCTGGTCGGGAAAGTGTGGGTCGCCCTGTCTACAGCCTCCTAAATGCACGCCCTAACTGTAGCGACACGAAACTGCCGCCCTTAGTGGAAACGTGGCCCCACCTCCTACTCGCCCCTGCAGCCCCTTCTCTGTCCCTCAGGACCCTCCCTGCCTCCGCAATGGGAAGGAACCTCCCGGCTTCCCTGCTGGGAGAAGTGTGGGGCAACCAGATGCTCACCTCAGGGAGTCCGCAGGGGAGCAAAGGCAATCCTCCTGCTCAGGAAGCTGGCCCCTGCTCCACGGGCAACCCCGCCTCATGTCCTTTCTAAAGCGTCCGAGCTGGGAGCTGGGGTGCGCAGCGGGAGGGTGGCGGACGCCCCTTTGCGCAGGACCAAGGATCTACCCTTGGAGGAGCCTCTGCGCTGGGGCAGTTTTCCCCAGAATCCCCAGGACGAGGCTGGGAGGGACCCTGGTCATGGGGGTTAGTGGGGAACAATAGGGAACGAGGTCCCTTCTCCTATCTGGGATGCCTAGCCCTAGTCCTGGTCACGGGCGATCGCCAAGTGGGCTTCGAGTTTAGAGACCCTCCCGCCACTGGCCACAGCTGCAGTGCAGTTGTCGCCTTCCCACACTAATGATATGTTTTCTGTTAACACCCAAGCCAAAATTGTATCCATTTTCCTGCAGGGTGGTGGAACAACTTTGCAGCCTGACAACAACCCTGAATATTCTTGCAGTCCACGCTTCCAACTGTCCACGACAAGAGTCAAACTAGGTTCCCGCGAGTGGCCCACACCTGTCATCCCAGCTTTGGTAGACCGAGGCAGGCAGATCACCTGAGGTCGAGTTGGAGACCAGCCTGACCAACAAGGTGAAACCCTGTCCTCTAAAAATACAAAATTAGACGATGTGGTGGTGTGCACCTGTAGTCCCAGCTACTCAGGAGGCTGAGGCAGGAGAATCACTTGAACCTGGAGGTGGAAGTTGTAGTGAGCCAAGATCAGGTTACTGCACTCTGTCACTCCTGCCTGGTGAGCGAGACCCGCCTCAAAAAAAAAAAAAAAGGAAAAGAAAGAAAGGAGTCCAACTTAAAATATTTGAAGAGATTTAATCGAGCCAAATATGAGTGACTATGTCCTGTGACACAGCCCTCAGGAGGTCCTGAGAACGTGCCCAAGGTGGTCGGGTATAGCTTGGTTTTACACGCTTTAGGGAGGCATGAGGCATGAATGAAATGTAAGACACATTGGTTTTGTCCAGAAAGGTGGAACAACTTAAAGCAGGAGGCTTCCAGCTTATAGGTAGATCTTAGAATTTTCTGATTGGCAATTGCTTGAGTTTTTAAAGTCCTGGGATCAATAGAAAGAATGTCTGGGTTAAGATAAAGAATTGTGAAGAATCAAGTTCTTATTTAAACAGGAAGCCTTTGGGTGCTAGGATCAGAGAGAAGAGGTTGTAAAATGTTTCTTCTCAGACTTAAAGGCTGTGTGGATGTTAACACCGAGAGGCATCGTGAGGCATGTGGGACCCTGTTTCGCATCACAGCCTGAAACAGTCTCTGAGGTTAAATTTTAAAAGCTCTGTCTGAGGAGGAAGTCCATTCAGATGTTTTGAAGGGGGGAGGGGGCTTGAATTATTTTACTGTATTTATTTAGTTTTGAGACGGAGTCTTACTCTGTCGGCCAGGCTAGAGTGCAGTGGCGCCATCTCAACTCACTGCAACCTCCACCTCCCAGGTTCAAGTGATTCTCCTGCCTCAGCCTCCTGAGTAGCTGGGACTACAGGCACCTGCTACCACACCTGGTTAATTTTTGTATTTTTAGTAGAGACGGGTTTCACCATGTTGGCTAGGCTAGTCTGGAACTCCTGACCTCAAGTAATCCACCCACCAGCCTCCCAAAGAATTTTATTTTTGGTTTACAAAGCCCTGCTCATCTATTGGCCCATTCCTGGCTGGCAGACTTGCTGTCTGGCCAGCTGAGTCAGGGCTCTGAGATAACAACTGTCTTTTTATTATTATTATTATTATTATACTTTAAGTTCTGGGGTACATGTGCAGAACGTGCAGTTTGTTACATAGGTATACACGTGCCATGGTGGTTTGCTGAACCCATCAACCATCATCTACATTAGGTATTTCTCCTAATGCTACCCTCCCCAGCCCCCACCCACCAACAGGCACCTGTGTGATGCTCCCTCCTGTGTCCATGTAAGCCATTGTTCAACTCCCACTTATGAGTGAGAACATGTGTGTTTGGTTTTCTGTTCTTGTGATAGTTTGCTGAGAAGGATGGTTTCAGCTTCATCCATGTCCCTGCAAAGGACATTAACTGATCCTTTGTATGGCTGCATACTATTCCATGGTGTCTATGTGCCACATTTTCTTTATCCAGTCTATTATTGATGGACACTTGGGTTGGTTCCAAGTCTTTGCTGTTGTGACTAGTGCTACAACAAACATACATATGCATGTGTCTTTATAGTACAATGATTTATAATCCTTGGGTATATGCCCAGTAATGGGCTTGCTGGGTCAAATGGTCTTGAGCTGTCCCTGCCTGTGGCCATACTCCACCCTTCCCTAGGTCACCTGCACCCCTAGCTCAGAAACCTGCAAGGAGAGGGCTGGGCCCAGCCCCAGGTGGTGTGAGTGATGCGATCTTCAGAAGTAACGGGTGAGCTTGCACACCAGAAGGTTTTTTCTTTCTTTTGGTTTTCTTTTCAGACAGCAAACCCCAGCAACATAACTGCACTTAGAGGCATGAGGAAAATGTAATCATTCTTCATGGGAACACCATCTTTAAAGTGTTACCTCTTGAGTGAATCCCATGAATTACCCAACCAGAGCTCCTTCTGTGGTACTTTCTCCTGCACCTCTCCCCGACCTCCCCATGTGGCCTTGACTCTACCACTAGCACTTTCTTTTCCCTGGCCACAGTCCTGGGCTGGGATCGAGGGAGGGTGTACCCTAGGTCAGGTAAGCAGGAGGACCCTGGGGCTCATTTTGAGGAGAAAGGGGATGCTGGAGCTGCCTGGGCATTTGGCACCCTGAGGCAAGTCTGACTTGGGATGAAGTAGATGAAAAGAAAGCAGGGTCTTTCTGCCATCTCATACCCAGAGACCCTCTGCCTCAGAACTTCTGCTTCACCCTGTTACCTCCAAAGAAAGGCTCACCCTGGACAATCTCCAGCCTCTGACATTTGGATGGCACTGCAGGTGAAGCTTCCTCCTCTGACTGTCCATTATGTCCCAGTAGAGTCTAGAATCTGGCTGCCTTCAGGAGGGCGCAGGTCACTCTTGCCAGCCATAATAAAGACGCAGCATCAGCTTCTGAAGGCCAGGCTTTGAGGCTTTTTATTTGTGTTCACACAGATAAGCATTTGGAAGACTTCTGTTTCTAATTCATTTAGTTAGATGCCTTTTTCTTTTTCTTTCTTTTTTTTTTTTTTAACGCTACCATTCTTAGGCTCCAAATACAATTTCCATAATATTCTGCAGACACTCTGAACTGGCACCAAGAGGCTGTAACCTCCAGAATGAAAAATTAAATTAATTGAAAGTCTTCTGAATTGTGTCCAGGTGCCATGGGAAGCATCTTTTGAAGGCCACAAACTAGGGCTGAGGAAGGGATGGGGAACCCACTGGGCAGTCTCCATGTTTCCTGCTTATTTCACCAGTGGAACTCAAGAACAACCATGTTCTGACCATTTCCGAGGGACGAAGTAGCCACGCCTGCACATTTCAACCTAACCCTTGGTAGTTCCCAGCCCCTGTGGAAACCTTCCATGTAAAATTAGTTCTTCTGTTTGTTTATTTATTGAGACAGAGTGCCACTGTCGTCCAGGCTGGAATGCAGTGGTGTGATCTGGCTCACTGCAACCCTGCCTCCCAGGTTCAAGCAATCTTGTGCCTTAGTCTCCTGAGCAGCTGCAGCCACAGGCGCCATCACCATGCCTGGCTAATTTTTGTATTTTTAGTAGAGATGGATTTTCACCACAGGCTGGTCTCGAACTCCTGACCTCAGTGATCCAATCGGCCTCGCCTCCCAAAGTGCTGGTATTACAGGTGTGAGCCACTACCCACGCCAAAGATTAGTTCTTCTGACTTTGGACTTTCATACCCTGCTCTCCAAACCCGCTTTATATGTTTTATACTGCACACACATGGGTTAAGGATTATAGTCCTCATGCGCATGCACGCACACACATACATGCACACTATTGTGTGGGCTTTTTCCTCCACTCTAGGGGATCTGTGGTTTCTTGCCCACGGGCTTTGTTTACTGGCCTGGGAAATGGGTCTAAATACACAGCTGCAGAATTCAAAGTAGGACTGAAAATCAAACTACACAGCACAGAACACAGAACCCATGGAACAGGAAAGAAAGCATCGGGCAGGGGAGTTTCAGAAAGAACTATTTCCAAAGATAAGTGCATCCTTGAAGAAAATATGTCTAGACTGGGCATGGTGGCTCACACCTGTAATCCCAGCACTTTGGGAGGCTGAGGTGGGCGGATCACCTGAGGTCGAAGTTTGAGACCAGCCTGACCAACATGGTGAAACCCCACCCTATTAAAAATACCAAATTAGGCCGGGTGCAGTGCTCAAGCCTGTAATCCCAGCACTTTGGGAGGCCAAGATGGGCGGATCACGAGGTCAGGAGATCGAGACCATCCTGGCTAACCCCGTGAAACCTCGCCTCTACTAAAAATACAAAACTATCCGGCGATGGCAGGTGCCTGTAGTCCCAGCTACTGGGAGGCTGAGGCAGGAGACTGGCATAAACCCTGGGAGGAGCTTGCAGTGAGCTGAGATCCGCCACTGCACTCCAGCCTGCTACAAAGCGAGACTCTGTCTCAAAAACAAAACAAAATTAGCCTGGTGGTGGTGCACACGTGTAATCTCAGCTACTTGGGAGGTTGAGGCAGGAGTCACTTGAACCCAGGAGGCAGAGGTTGCAGTGAGCCGAGATCACGCCACTACATTCCAGCCTGGGTGACAGCAAAAAAAAAAAAAAAAAAAAGAAAGAAAGAAAGAGAAAAGGAAATATGTCAATATGTCTAGATTCTGGGCACAGTGGTTCACACCTGTAATCACAGCACTTTGGGAAGCTGAGGTGGTGGATCACCTGAGGTCAGAAGTTCAAGGCCAGCCTGGCCAACATGTAGTAAACACCATCTGTACTAAAATTACAGAAAAAATTTGCAGGGCGTGGTGGTGAGGCCTGTAATCTCAGCTACCTGGAGGCTGAGGCACGAGAATCACTTGAACTTGGGAGGCAGAGGTTGCAGTGAGCTGAGATCGTGCCTCTTCACTCCGTGCCTGCATGACAGAGCCAGACTCTGTCTCAAAAGATAAATAAATGAAAGAAAAAAGAAATATGTCTAGAGAGAAATTTTGCTCTTTCTGAGTGGCAAGACGCTTAGGTGTTGTGCCAGGTGATACAGTTTGCCTCTGTGTCCCCGCCCAAATCTCATGTCAAACTGAAATCCCCAGTGTTGGAGGTGGGGGCCTGGAGGAGACTGGATCATGGGGTCAGATCCTTCATGAATGGTTTTGCACCACCCCTCAATTAAACATCTTTCCTTCATAAATTACCTAGTCTTAGGTAGTTCTTCATGCATTCAGAATGGGCTCATAAGTTCCCATTGATTCTACATTATGGTGAGTTGTAGAATTATTTCATTATACATACGTAATAATAATAATGGAAATAAAGTGCACAATCAATGGCTGCTTGAATCATCCTGAAACCATCCTCCCACCCCTTGGTCGCATGGAAAATTGTCTCTCCATGAAACTGGTCCTGGTACCAAAAAGTTAGACTGCGGCCTAACCATCAATGAGGTGGACACAACCCACTCTTCCAAAGTGTATCACACTGAAAAATTAGGAAAAGAATAATTTCACCATGGAGGAATCTCAAGACATAATTCAGATAGATGATAATGGATGCGTGGGTGATGGATGGATGGATGGATGGATAGGTATGGAGATGTGTGGATGGTGTGAATGAATTGAGGGTGGTGGGTGGATGGAGTGGAATGTGGGTGGATGAATGGATGGATGAATGAGTGGATAGATGAAGGGTTGGATGATTGGGGGGATGCATGTATGGATGTGGGATGGTGATGGATGGATGAATCATACATGGTGAGTGGGTGCATGGATGGACAGACGGATGAATAGATGGATGAGTGGCTGGATGTTCTTATCTCCTGTTCTCTCAAATTGTGACCAACAGATGTCTTCCCTGATGTCTAGATTATCTTTTTTTTTTTTTTTTTTTTTGAGACAGAGTCTCACTCTGTCACCCAGGCTGAGAGAAGTGCAGTGATCTCGGCTCACTGCAAGCTCTGTCTCCTGGGTTCACGCCATTCTCCTGCCTCAGCCTCCCGAGTAGCTGGGACCACAGGTGCTCAGTGATAGCAGATGGTCCCAACTCTGACCTTGTGATCCGCCCACCGGCCTCCCAAAGTGCTGGGATTACAGGTGTTAGCCACCATGCTCGGCTTTTTTTTTTTTTTTTTTGAGACAGAGTGCCTGTTGCCCAGGCTGGAGTGCAATGGCACGATCTCAGCTCACCGCAACCTCCACTTCCCGGGTTCAAGTGATTGCCCTACCAGCCTCCCGAGTAGCTGGGATTACAGGCATGCACCATCACGCCCAGGTAATTTTGTATTTTAGTAGAGACGGGTTTCTCCATGTTGGTCAGGCTGGTCTTGAACTCCCAACCTCAGGTGATCCACCCTCCTTGGCCTCCCAAAGTGCTGGATTACAGGCGGAGCCACCATACCGGCCCCCAGATTATTCTTAGAGAGTCAGATTCAAAACCAATACATTTGCAGTATGATATATATGCACATGTATATTCCTGTACCATTACCCTGAGTCACATCAACTCTGCCACCCATTTGAGCTTAAGAATGTGATCTTGGAATGAGTAGCATCAGATCTTTTGTCCAGCTGCATTTGCCAGGGTATAGCCCACCACATTTTCTTTTCATGTACCTCATGCTTGGCTCCTGCACCACCAACTCAGTTTTTTTCTCCTCAGGTTCCTACAATGCTCTATTGTTGGTGATTCTCAACATGCCCAGTTATTCAACAAAGCTTTTTCATGTTTTTAAAAATATTTTATTTATTTTTGCTTATTTTTATTTTTGTAGAGACAAGGTCTCTCTCTATTGCCTAGGGCTGGTCTCAACCTCCTGGGTTGAGTATCTCAGCCTCCTGAGTATCTGGGACCATAGGAATGTTGCCACCATGTCTGGCTCATTTTATAAATTTAGAGATGGGGTCTCTGTGTTACCTAGGGTTGGTCTCAAACTCCTGGGCTCAAGTGATCCTCTGACCTCAGCCTCTGAGTAGCTGGAGACCACAGGACTGCACCACCATGCCCAGGTTATTTTATTTTAGAGATGGCTGTCACTATATTGCCCAGGCTGGTCTCAAACTCCTGGCCTGAGAAATCCCAGTCTCAGCCCTCCCCAAGTCCCAGGATTACAGGAGAGTCAATGCCCGCCTCAACAAAGCTTTTGAGTATCGGTTTGTGGGATACAGCAGTAAAATCAAACAGCTGTGGCTCTGCTTCTAGAGCAAAGTGTTTATTTTAATAGCCTTAATTTATGTGTGTTTATTTAGATTTATTCGTGTTTATCTGAGCTCCTAATAAGCTGTGGAGCAGTCACATCTTTGTTTGTAATTCTCAGCACTGGCAGAGAGCCCAACAAGAGAGGCAGCCTTTGAGAAGCTTCATTACTCAATTGAATGCATACACAACAAAACTCAGTTTCACCCAAAAGGCTAGGCCTTTAGATAATGAGGTTTTATCTTTCCATAGACACATGCACACACATGGTATGCATGCATATATGTTAAGCGAATGAGGCTCCCAATCTTCCATTCACACACATGCACACACACATTCAGTATGCATGCTATATGTGCCATGAGAAGGTGGTGTCTACTCTCCAAATTCCTGTGTGGAAGTTCTGTTTCCATGTGTCTGTACTTGCAGCAAGGAAATAATTATTAAAATGAAATCGCAGTTAGGACCCTAGGCAGTGAAGTTAGTGCCTTTATGGAAGAGATACTAGGACTTGCTTGCTGTGTTCTCCTCCATGTGAGAACACAGCAAAACCAAGAAGACAGTCCTCACCAGGAACTGAACCAACCAGCTTTGATCTTGGACTCCTAGTCTCCAGAACTGTGAGAAAATAAATTCCTTTGTTTAAGTACCCAGTCTATGCTATTTTTATTATGGCATCCTGAGAAGACTAATACAGTATTTACATATACACGCCTCCCTGTCCAATCATCTCATCCATCCATTTCACGATGTGAGACTCCAGTTGCCTATCCCATAATCCTTTCTTTTCTTCCTTTATATTAAGGGACCTTGAATTTACTGATTTTGGCAATGTGACAGCTGGAAGACCTATATCCTTATTCTCCTTTGCAGTTAGGTGTAACCAAAAAATCTGTTCTAGTTAATAAAATCAATGTAAACCAAAGTTATTGGGTGAAACTTGAGGAGTCCCTCAAGAGGGGACTGTGGTCAACAAGCCCACTTTCTTTCTCTGCCTCATGCTGGGCCTGCCTGGAATAATGATGATGTCTGGAGTTCCAGCAGCTAAATAGAGCAGGAAGTCCTCTGAGGGTAGAGGTCCTATTCCAAGAATGACAGAAAATATGGATAAAGGTGCCAGGATGGTTGCTGACACTGCAAGTATTGCTGTGCCAGGCCCAGACGAACCCTCCTGACCTCACCATAGACAGAGGAGTACATTTTAATC
>DAKLCV010002455.1:0-45473 GCA_030247045.1 Colobus guereza | reverse complement strand
GGCTTTTTTGTTTCTTTTTGTTTTTTGAAAAAAAAAGGGGTTTGGCCTTTTTTTGAGGAAGGGGGATGGGGGCCCTTTTTTGGGAAACCATTGGCTCCTTTAAAGCACAGCCCCGTGACTCATTAAATTCATTGCTCTATGAGGGGGGGAATAGCTGGGGTTTTTCCCTAATGAAAAGGGTTTGGGGGCAAAAACCCCTTTTTTTCTTTGTTGTAAGGCGTATTTTTTGGGGTTTTTCTGTCAGGGGTCTTGATTCTATTCAGGCAAGTTTGTTTTGCAAATGGGGAAAAAAATTCAAATTGGATTTTTTTTTCCTTTCTATAATTATTTTTTCTGCTTAATGTTTCTAAGAATTTCTGTTTATTGGGGTTTGAACAGCCCAAAATATTTTCGGGTGGAAGGGTGTTTTTAAAGGGAATCATGACCTGGTTTTTAAAAAGGGTTTCTAGAAAAAATTCCCTTTCCCTTTCCCTGAGGGGGGTTGGGTTTTCCCCAAAAATAATGGGGAAGGATTTTAAAAAATTTGCTTCGAAAATAGATGCTCCCTTTTGAGGTGCAATTTCTCCTTGCCTAAGACGGAGGATTTAATTCTTGAGACCCCTTTAAAAGATTTTTGGGCAAAAATGCATAGAAATATGACCCCCTTTTGTGGTCTAGTTGTTCAAAAAGAAAGGTTCCAATGTTTAAAACCAAGGGCCAAAAAAATTATAAAAACTACCTTGGAAGAATAGGTAAAACCCCCCCAGTCTTAGTTTTACGGACTTGGAGGACTTATAAGACCTAAACCAAAAAATGGAAGGTGTGGGACTCTTAAGATGCTGTGCAAATTTCCCTACCGGGAGACTGAAGGAAACACAACCCCCTTTAGTCTTGATTAGAAGGGGGAAGATGAAGCAAAAAAAATGCCTCGAAAGTCACCCCTCATATATGGAAAACCATAAGCAGAAGAGTAAAATTGGACAAAATGGGGTCACCACCACAGTGTGACCAATAAATGATGGGAAAAAGAACTCTTTATATTTCCCCCCCTTACCAAAAGAACCCCTTTTGAAAAAAAAAGTAAAAAATCTCAGAACGTTACTTTGCCCCTTCCCCCCTCTACCCCCATACTGGCTTCCAAAAACCAGGTAGGCGTATCTGCACTAAAAAACAGAAGATAGGATAAATTTTTGGGTTTTTCACTCAATTTAACAAATGTGATACAAAATACCCAAAAATGAAAACTTAAAAAATTGCTAAGGGAAGGATGGGAGATTGAAACATGGTTAAAAAGGGATTTCTTAAGAACTCAAATAGAACTACCTTTTTGATTCACAATCCTACGGGGACTATCAAAAAAAAGCCAATAAAGAAAAAACACAAAATGCATGTTTATCCCCAAATTCTAAATTGCAAAATAGGGGACCAAAGTATCGCCCCCAAAGTGAATAAAAAAAATTGGTTTTACAAGGGAAAGGTGAAACCCGTCTCTACTAAAAAACGAAATTAGTCAGGCATGGGGGGGCCATGTAATCCCAGCTACTCAGGAGGCAAAGGCAAGAATCACTTAAACCCCGGGGGGTGGAGGTTACAGTGAGCTGAGTTCCCCTGCCCCCCAGCCTGACAACGGGTGAGACTCTGTCTCAAAAAAAAACAAAACAATACAAACCCAAAAAGAAAAATAAAATAATTAAATTGTATTTTAATTATTTTTTTTATTATTATTGACAATCTCACTCTGTTGTCCACAGGGGCACCTCATTTCCTGCACCCCCAACTCCCCGGGCAATGTCCTCCCTCAGCCTCTCAAGTAGCTGGATTAAGGCCTGTCCACCCCACCCCGCTAACTGTTTAAACTTTGTGGGTGGGGCTCTGGGGTCTCCCTTTGGCCCAGGCTGGTCTCAACTCCTGGCCTCAACATTTCCCCGGCCCCCCAAAATACTGAGGATTACAGGCCCCGCCCACCTGGCCCCCCTTTTTTTAAAAAAGATAAAGGGTTGCATGGGGTTTTCAAACTTGATGTCTTCTTCCCCTTTTCCATCATCCTAGAAACAAAAAAAGTTTTTTTTGGGGACAATACCTGTTGAAACACATTCAAATTCAGCTATACCCCTTGTGACTTTTTGCAAGAAATTCTTTACTCAGGTTGTACCTGCCTTGGGGATGCCCCGGTTCCACTCTTGTAAATGCTGAGTCTGAGTCTCCTTTTCGGCTTTTGCCCCACACTCAGCTGCGAAAAAAGCTTTTTTTTTCCTCTCCTCCCAACCTCCTTTCTTGAATATCACTACTATGTTTTTTATTGTTTAATATGTAAAAAACGTCAATTTTATTTTTTTTAAAGTTTAAAGGGTTCCTTTTTTTTTTTTTTTTTTTTTTTTTTTTAAGACACAAGGTCTTACTCTGTTGCCCAGGCTGGGTCAGTGGCATGATCAAAAGCTCACTGCCCTCAACCCCCTGGGTTAAAGTGATCCTCCACCCCAGCCCCCCAGGTGGCTGGGACTAGCAAACCCCCATTCTGGCTCAATTGCCAGATTTACCAGTGGGACTCTCTTTGATGAATTCTTAAGTCTGTGCGTCCTATTAGTTTTTTTTTATTTTTTTTTTTATTCTTTTTTTGTTTAAAAGGTCTGGCTTTTCACCCATAGTGCAGTGGTGCGATCTCCTGCGCACCTCCACCCCGGGTTCAAGTGATTCCTGCTTCAGCCTCATGAGTAGCTGGGTTTAAAGGCATGTCCCCCTGCCTGGCTAATTTGTATTTTTAGTAGAATGGGGTTTCACCATGTTGGTCAAACTGGTTAAACTCCTGGCCTCAAATGATCCTCCCTTTGGGCCCCCCAGAGTGCTGGGATTCCCGGCATGAGCCACCCTCCCGCCCCCATTGTCTTTGATCCTTCCTTGCTTCCTGGAAAAAAGGGTTCTCAGAACCATCATAGATTTTCTCCCTCACACCTGGGGAAGACATTTTTTCAGGTCTTATTTTTGAACAAGCCAATTTTTATGTTCTAAGTTGACTTCCCCCTCATCGGGGAAGGGGGATGTTTAAAAAAATCTTTTTTAACAAATGACGCTAAACCCCCCTCTTCTCTCCTTTTCTATAAAATAGGGGTTACAATACCACATCTCTGAATTTTCTGAGGATAAAGCGGACAATGGCAGCTATTGCCGTCTGGTAACTATTAAAACATGAATGAGGCTGCTCCATTGTCAACATCATTGAAATCTTTTTTTAGAATAGGGTTTACGTTTTTGGGCTGGGTGGCGACACCATCAGGGCTCGCAGTCTTGACCTCCGGGTCAGGTCACCCTCTTGCCTCACCCCTAAAGACCTGGGACAGGCATACCACCATGTGCAGCTAATATTTTTTAAAGAACAGTTTTCCCCGTGTTGCCCAGGCTGGTCTCGAACTCCTGGAGTAAAGCGATCTGCCCCCCTTTGCCCCCCAAAAGTGCTGGGATTACAGGGTGACCCAAATCCCTGGCCTTACTGAGATCTTTAGAATACTCCCAAAAACGGGTTTTTAAAAAAATTTATTTGGAGCTTGGGAGGTGGAGGCTGAGTGAAGTCGCCACTGCACTCCTGTTTGCCAGGGGGCTATGTCTCAAAAAAAAAAAAAAAAATTCCCATTAAGATAAAAATGTTTATGACTGTGAGTAATGTTTACAAATTTAGCCACCACACAAACATAGCAAGACCCTGTCTCTACAACAACACCACAAATAATTAGCTGGGTGTGGTGGTGTGTGCCTTGTCCCAGCCTTGGGGGGCTGGTGGGAGGGTCACTTGTCCCGGGTTTGGGGCACCCTGGGCAACTAAAAACCCCCGTTCTTAAAATACATAAATATAAAGGGGATGGTGGTGCATGCCTGTAGTCCCACTTCCTGGGAGGCTGGGGGGGGGATTGCTTGAGCCCCGGAGTCAAGGCTGCAGCAAGGTGCACCCTACTGTGCAGCCTGGGCAACAGGGCCCCCCTGTTTAAGGAAAAACTTAGAAATATTATAAACATGGGAGACACCTGTTATTAATTCTGTGAACCGTGCTCAAGGAAAAAAAGTGACTTGAATAGGCTACTGGCTTTTATCCAGCCCTCTGGGCCCCTACGGTAATTATTTCACTGTGGCGGGATCTGATTTTTTAAGATGAGAAAAAAATTTAAAGTTTTTTAGGCTGGCCCATTTCCCTTTCTGGCCAGGCGCGTGGTTCTCGCTGGGAAACCCAGCACTTTGAAAGGCCCAGGCGGATGGATCACTTCAGGTCAGGGTTGGAAACCACCAACATGGTGAAACCCCCTCTCTACTAAAATGAAACTTAAGGGGGTGGTGCCTCCTGTAATCCCACTACTCAGGGGGCTGGGCAGGAGGCGAAACCCTTGGAGGCGGAGGTTGCAGTGAGCGAGATGGGGACCCCTCCCGCCTGTGCAACAACAAGACTTTCAAAAAAAAAAAAAAAAAACTTTCTTTTTTTCATCTTCAGCTGTTTCAAAACCACTGTCCTTGAGGGTGTTCTTGCGTGGTTTAAATCCTCTTTCTTCCTTTTGGGGGCAATCCCTTTTTTTAAAATCTCGGATGGTTGATTTTGCAAAACTTTTCGATATGTCAAGGGTTCAGGGAAAGTGGGGGTTTGAAAAAAAGGGGGAGGGTAAACAGAGAAAAAAACAAGAAAAAGGCAAAGTTGAAAAAACATAAAAAGGGGTTCTTTTTTTTTTTACAAACACCGATTTTCCATCTTAACCTTTCAAAAGGGACAATTCACCCACTGTGGGGGCTCATGCCTGTAATCTCAGCACTTTGGGAGGCCAAAGGGGGAGTGGATCTCTTGAGCTCAGGACATGGAGATGAGCCTGTGCAACAATGAAACCCCCGTCTCTAAAAAAAAACAAAAAAAAAAAAAAGCGGGGGGGAGGTGAAGAGTTGAGTGTTTTAAATCTAATACATTTGTGCATGGCTCTTCAAACTTTTCTCTTGCAAAACTCTGTGCCTGATGCGGGGGGGGAATCTCAGTCCCCGGGTTTACCAGTGGCGAAGCTGTTGGGGTGTCACAATTTCAACCCTTGCCCCCCTTGGAAAAAAATTTGACAAAGGGCGTGGGGGGAAAAGAAAACGAGAAAGTTTCAGGCAGGGGGGTTTTTTTAAAAAGCCTTAGAACAGGAAGAAAGGTCTCCTGGAAGAGGGCAAGTGAAAGCAAAGGTCAAAAAAGGCGGGGGGATTTTAAACCCGCCGGGAGTTTACATCTGGCCTCTTTCTTCCTGTGATTTTTCCCCCTTGGGGTGGGCCCCCTGAGTCCCCTCCTTCCCCTTGGAAAGTGGGTTGCAGTGTTTTGGGGGAATGTGAATGCCCATCTGGGGCTTTCTTCCTTCTCTGGTGGAGGCTGGAAGGTCATTTTTGGCTTTTCATCTTTTTTTCCCCTGGTTTTTTCATTTCACTTTAATGTTAAAACTGTTTACTGGAGAAGGCGCCCAGACCCAGCCCCAAAAGGGGGGTTCTTGGGCTCGTGAAAGAAGAATTCAGGGCATTTCCCGAGAAAAGTGAAAGCAAGTTTATTAAAAAAGAAAAGGCCTGAATGGTTTTCCACAACAAACGAGGGCCCCTGTCTCCCATTTTCGTTTTTTTTGGGTGATGTCTAAAAAAAGGGGGGGTTTTCATTTTTTCCCTTTTTTAGCCATATGGGGAAACTTGGGACGTTGCCATGGCATTTGTAAACTGTCACATCGGTGGGATGTATCGTGAGGAAACCGAGGGGCCTCTTTCCCTCTTGGTTTGGGTGGGATCTGGCTGGTTTCTGTCTGCAGCCTGTTTATCCTGGGTCTTTGTGACCTGGGTTTTGTGGACCTCCTGTCTCAGGGGTGTGACTAGGGCCTCACGCCTCCTGGGAACAGCCAGCGGGTTCGGCTCTTCCCCCCCCTTCAAGATGGGTCTTTTCCCCCAAAGCCTCGGGGTGTCACACCCTTTGCTCCTTTTTGGCCAGAAAAAATTTTAAATATTTTTTTTTCCTGTTTTTACAGCATCTTGTCCCATTCAATGGGGCTCTTAAAAACCAAAAAAAAAATTTCCCCAGGGGAAGCCCCCCCCCCCTTTTCTCCCAACCCCAGGCACACTGGCAGATCTTCCTTTCCCCCCCGTCCCCCCTTCTCCTCCCCCATTGGTTTTTTTCTTTCCCTAAATCTCCCCATTCTCACTTTCCCCTCCTCTGGCTCTGGGGGAAAATCCCACAACCCCTTGGGAAAGGGTTTTTAAACCCCAACGGATGCACCCTGTGGGACAGCCCGGGGTGAACAATTGAAACAGCAGCACAGTGTTACTGAAAAAACCTACACCCCAAGCGGGATCTTGGGAGTTTAAGAAAAGAGTTAAAACGAACCCGTGAGAAAAGGGGTAAAAACAGTTTTGGAGAAAGTAGAGGCATAAAAATGCGCCCCATGGGAAAAAACAGGTGGGCTTGGTGGATTTTTAAAAGTTTTTTCTTTTCTGCAAAAGGGGGGGTGGTTTTCGAGTTTTCTGGAAAAGGGTGGGCAATTCCCAGAACTGAGGTTCCCCCTTTTTTAGATCATATGATAATCTCCTGCTTCCGTGACCTTTTAAACTGTCCGGCGCTGGTGGGAGTGTTTTTGTAGTCTTTGCTTTAAAATTGCTTTGAGCTGTGAGGAGGGCCCAGAGGTCACTTTTTCACCATCTTGGTTTTTTTGGGCCCCCCTTCTTTCTCCCCTTTTTTATCAGAAAGTCTTTGCCCCTTTTTGCACTGACCCCCTGTTCCCTGTGATTTAAAGCCCCAAACCTCCTGGGAACCCTCGCGGTCTCACCCTCATTTTACGGGCCCCTATTCAGGGGGGTGCTCATTAAAGCCTCTGACCAAGACTGAAATATTCAGTAGGGCCCATCCATGTCATGGAAATTTTTTGAACCTTTCCTTTTTTCCCCTCTTTCCCCTTCAAACCCCGTTCCGTCATGTGACTTGGGCTTGCCTTTTCCCAAACACTGAGACACCTTTTTCATTTGCCCGGTGGGATCTTGTTCATTTTCTTCTCTCAGAGGGGTCCTGGGGATAAGTGAAGGTCAAAGACCAGCCCAAAATTTAAGGGTAAGTCGGCGGGGCCTGGAAAACGGGAATCTTGTTGGTGGCTGGCAGAGGCCAGTCCATTCTCCCTTCGGAAGTTGAGGCCTGGAGAACAGTGGCAGCTGTTTGGGCATTCTTGGGAGTGTTTGGTTTGGCTGTTGCTATGGTCTCAATGTTCCAACATTTGCCTTGCATTCTTGTTTTAAACAAACCCAAGACAATAGTTTAAAATGGTCTTTTTTGGGGAAAAAATTAGGGTCTAGACTCATGAAAGGGAAAAAGTGTCTATAAAGGGACGGCCCGGAGCTCGGGGGGCTCACATCCCAGCACTTTGGGGGCCGAGGCAGCTGGATCCCCGAGGTCAGGGGTTGAGACCAGCCCGGCCCCAAAGGTGAAACCCATTTTTAAAAATACAAAAAAAAAAAAAACAAAAACAAGCATGGTGGCGCCCCTGTAATCCCCTCTTGGGAGACTGAAGCGGAGAATCGAAACAGGGGCAGAGGTTGCAGGGCAGTTGCCCCGCACTCCAGCCTGGGGGACAGAAGACTCTCTCAAAATTTTAAAAAAAAAATAAAATTTAAAAAAAAATAAAAAAGTGAAAAAAATAAAATTAAAAAAGACCATTGTGATGGGGGGAAATCTTTAAAAATTCCCAAATCAGGCAAAAAATGTTTATGGGACATCCGGTAAAAAATTCCCGAGACTACCCCTTTCTCCCCAGCTGTCTCAGTCAATTTAAACTGCTAAAGAAAACCCCTAGACTACATGCTTATCCCAACCAGCATTTGTGGCTCACAGTTCTGGAGCTACGTCAAGGTCAAAGATGGCATTTTCAGTGTCTGGTGAGGACCACTTCTGTTGCCTGCTCCAGGCTAAATGGTAACCGTAATAGGTTTGTTGCATCAGCATGTCATACCACAAGACTCAGGGCTGCAGAAGAAAGAGGTTTAATCATAGGGTACCAATGGGGAGATGGAAAAAACCCTTAAATCACTTGGGGTCGGGGTTGAGACAAGCCTGGCCAACATGGCAAAACCCATCTTTGCTAAAATATAAAAATTAGCCAGGCTTGCTGGCGGTGCCTGTAATCTCAGCTACTCGGGAGGCTGAAGCAGGAGAACGCTTGAACCGGGAGGCGGAGGTTGTGGTGAGCCAAGCCCGCTACTACCCCCACCTAGGTGACACAGCAAGGCTCTGTCGAAGAAAAGAAGAAAGAAGGAAAGAAGGAAGAGAGAGGAAGGAAGGAAGGAAGGAAGGAAGAAAGAAAAGAAGAAAAAAAGAAAAAAAAAAGAAAGAAAAAAGAAAGAAAATCAAAGACATCAAACTTTCCCTTTGGGTTAAAAGCTCAGGTTTGCCTTATTTGAACATGGTTAGAACAGTTGGCTCCTGTGAGTGGTTGAAGTATGGCTGCTGGGATTGTGGAGGTGTAGCTATTTTTTGCAAGCATACTCTAGTTAGGTATGGTTTGGATCTGGTTCTCCACAGATCTCATGGTTTAATCTCTCAATGTTAAAGGCGGGGCCTGTTGGGAGTACTGGATTAAGGGGCGTTTTTTGGGTTTTAGCATCATTTTTTGATGCTTCTCATGATGGAGTTCTTGTGAATCTGGTTGTTTAAAGTGTGAAAACCTCCCCTCTCTCTGTCCTCTTAGGCATGGTAAGACAGTTTTTTCCTTGCCGTTGCCTGATCAAGTTTCCCAGGCCTCCCGTGGAACCATGAGCCAATTAAACCTCCTTTCTTTTTACCCAGGCTCAGGGAGTTCTTTATAGCAGTGCAGGAACAGACTAATTACCTTGGGTTTTCAGTCCCTGCCTCTCAAGTTAGGTTCGGTTCACCCACAGGACTCAAGTATGTAGTCGGAGACATTCTTGGCAGATTTTAGTTTGCTTTCATTCAGATTCTTCGTCCTATCTTCAGAAGGATGTTCCCTAATTTGATCCAAAACCCCACTGGGTACCTACTCAGGGAAAAGTTACTATTGAAAAGATCTTAAAAATGTTGCAGCACAATTCAATTGCAAAAAAAGTGGATCCAGCCCCAAAAGCCATCAATCAATGGTGGATAAAAAACCTGATATATATATGGGTGATAGAATACTACTCAGCCATAAAGGAATAATTAATGGCATTCACAAACCTGGATGGAATTGGAGCATTATTCTAAGGAAGTAACTCAGGAATGGAAAACCAAACATTGTATGTTCTTACTCATAAGTGAGAACTAAGCTATGAGATGACAGGTGTAAGAATGACACAGCGGACTTTGGGGTCTTCACGGAGAAGGGCTGGGAGGGTGAGGGATAAAGACTACACATTGGGTTCAGGGTATACTGTTCAGGTGATGGTTGCACAAATCTCACAAATCATCACTAAAGAACTTACTCATGGCTGGGAGTGGCTCACGCCTATAATCCCAGCACTTTGGGAGGCGAGGCGGGTGGATCAAGAGGTCAGGAGTCGAGATCATCCTGGCTAACACCATGAAACACCGTCTCTACTAAAAATACAAAAAAAAAAAAATTGGCGGCGTCGTGGCGGGCGCCTGCAGTCAGCTACTTGGGAGGCTGAGGCAGGAGAATGGTGAGAACCGGGAGGCGGAGCTTGCAGTGAGCCAGATCGCACTGCACTCCAGCCTGGGCGACAGGCCGAGACTCTGTGTCAGAAAAAAAAAAAAAGAACTTACTCATGTAACAAATACCACCTGTTTCCCAAAACCTATGAAACAAAATTTAAAATTTTTTAAATAAATTAAGGATGTTTCTTTCTCTGGGTATTAAGCACCTTTCAAATCAGTGGTTTGACCTGCTTCAGGAGAAAGATGAGAGGCAGGTCAGAGACCTTCCGCTTCTGCTGTTTTCTCTAACACCAAGGGCCCGGTTTGGGCGGCATGTCCTGAAACCCCTCACAAGCAACAGAAATGAACCTGGATTGCGTAACAACACCATCCATGCATGGTGAGTGTGTGGGTCATTGATGAGGAACATGGAAGAGCTACTGTTATAAAATAAGGAATCAAGAACAGCCTGTGGAAGCGTGCAGCGGTGGCTTTTTGTTGTGGTCTTTGGTCTTTGATGATGGTGATGCACTGATGGGGTTTTGGTATAGTGTCCTTCCTGTTTGATAGTTTTCCTTCTGCAGTCAGAACCCTCAACTATAGGTCTGTTGGAGTTGCCTGAGGTCCTCAGACCCTGTTTGCCTGGTATCAACAGCAGAGGTTGCAGAAGATAGAATATTGCTGAAGCGAGTATACCTGTCTGATTCTTACTTTGGAAGCTTCCTCTCAGGGTGTACTCCACCCGTGGTGTGGGGTGTCAGACTGCCCTAGTGGGGGATGTCTCCCAGTTAGGCTACTCGGGGTCAGGGACCCTTGAGCAGGCAGTCTGTCCCTTCTGAGATCTCAACCTCCGTGTTGGAGATCCACTGCACTCTTCAAAGTTGTCAGACAGAGTCTTTGCGTCTGCACAGGTCTCTGCTGCTTCCCCTGTTACTTTTGGCTAATCCCTGTCCTCAGGGGAGTCTACAGAGACAGGCAGGTTTCCTTGAGCTGCTGTGGCTCCACCCAGTTGGAGCTTCCAGCTGCTTTTTACTATTAGCCTCGGCAATGGAGCGCCCCTCCCCAACCTCGCTGCTGCCTGTGGTTAGATCACCGCAGACTGCTGTGTTAGCAAGGAGGGAGCTCGGGGGCGTGGGACCCTCCCAGCCAGGCGTGGGGTATATTCTCCTGGTGTTCCGTTAGCCTACAGGCGCAGTATTGGGGTGGGAGTTGCCCGATTTTCCAGGTGTTGTGTGTCTCAGTTCCCTGGTTGGGAAAGGGATTCCCTTCCCTTGCGCTTCCCAGGTGGCGATGCCTGCCCTGTTTCAACTCTCGCTGTTCGGGCTGCAACAGCTGAGCAGCACCGATGTCCAGCACTCACTGGTGAGATGACCCCAGTACCTCAGTTCAAAATGCAGAAATCACTGGTCTTCTTGTCTTCGGCGCTGGAGTTGGAGACTGGGCTGTTCCTATCTGCCATCTTGCTCCGCCCCCAAAATCTTTCTTTTGTTCTTGTGCCATAATTCTGGGAATGTCCCTGAGCTATGCCAAGTTTCAGAGGCCCAAAAGAATGGTGTGAATGTTTGGGCTGGGCTGAGCACATCTCACCCGGCAGTTCTCAGAATCACCCTGCCAGGGACCTGGGAGATGTGGAACCCCAGGTCTCAGTCCCAGACATCTTCATTCTGGGGTGTGGTGGGGCTCATGAGCCTGCATCTTTAACAAACTCCAGGGTGCTAAAGGACCCGCCTTCAGGGTTCTGGGGCTCAGAGGACAGCAAGGCAGGGCTGCTCGGGGTTCCCTGCTCTCTGTCCCAGTCACCCTTCCGCAGGCAGATGCTACCCCAGATCCCATTCCTACAGAAACTGAGTCATTAGCCCCCAGTGCCAGCTGAAACCCCGGAAACTGACTTGGGGCCTCAGCACTTTCAACTTCATGCCAGTCACCCCGACTGCTGGTCTCCTTTCTAAGTGGTCTCTGCCCCTGCAGTTTTGGGCTTGCTCGAAATAAATCCTCGCTGGTCCCAACTATTAGCAGTTCACGGAGCCCTGTGTGTCTCTGTAAAATAATGCAAGGCCAACACACACACACACACATATTTAACTTCGGTTTGTTGACTACAGCTTTGTTATTCAAAGTAGTTACATTTATAAAGTCTCAGTGAACACTGAATTAGTGAATAGTGAACTATTGCTCCCACCCTAAAGACAGGGTTGGTTCCCGAGGGTCATCAACCAATCACTACCTAAAACGCGTTTATGTGGGTTTCTGTTTAAAGACACCGTAGTGAATAGACATTGTGGAGTCACTCATATTGATTTGAAGCCAACTTCACTATAACTCGTGCCTAAATAAGCTATCAAATGTGTATTTCCCAGAGACTGTGCCAGTTTTCCTTGCTTAGGGCGCTAGTAGCATGTCAGCACTGACTTGGGGATATTTGAAGCGCAAAATCACTGACAAAAGCATGAACACAAAACACAGGACACCGAATAGACCTGAAATGAACCCTGTTGACAGTATCGCTGGCCTGAGAAGGCAGTGTCTGGCTTTGCTGAACCTCAACTGAGAACATGAGCTACTGAGAAGCTCAATCCTGGCTGGGCGGTGGTTCACGCCTATAATCCCAGCACTTCAGGAAACCGAGGCGGGTGGGCCACTTGAGGCCAGGAGTTCAAGACCAGCCTGGACAACATGGTGAGACGCGTCTCGACTAGAAATACAAAAATTAGCCAGGCATGGTGGTGCATGCCTGTAATCCCAACTACTTGGGAGGCTGAGGCAGGAAAATCACTTGAACACAGGAGGCGGAGGTTACAGTGAACCAAGATCATGCCACTGCACTCAGCCTTGGTTACAGAGGAGACTCCATCTCAAAAAATTAAAAAAAAAAAAAAAAAAAGCTCAATTTTTTGCTGTTCTGTGCATGAACAAAATCGCCAAGGATAAGGAGAGGAACATAAAAGGTAACTATTGGGTCCTGGGCTAAATACAGATGATGAAATAATCTGTACAACAAACCCTCATTACATGTGTTTACCTAAGTTACAAACTTTCACATGTATCCCGAACCTAAAATGAAAGTTAAAAATAAATAAACAAACATTTAAAAGGCTGACAGTGGCTCACGCCTGTAATCCAGCACTTTGGGAGGCTGGGGCGGGTGGCTCACAAGGTCAGGAGATAAAGCCATCTTGGCCAACATGGTAGAACCCGTCTCTACTATAATACAAAAATTAGCCCGGGGTGATGGCGTGCCTGTAATCCCAGCTACTTGCGATGCTAAGGCAGGGAATCACTTGAACCGGGAGGTGGAGGTTGCAGTGAGCCAAGATCATGCCACTGCACTCCAGCCTGGCAGAAGTGAGACTCTGTCTCAAAAATAAATAAATAAAATAAAAAATTTTAAATGCGGGAATGTTGATGTGGGGATGACAAATACATTTTAGCAAGTAGGCAAGTTCACAAATACAGAATCCCTTTAATGATGAAGATTAGGTGTACATAGGTTAAAACAATAACAGTATTTCTCATAGGTGTCCAAAATATATCATTGTCTTTCTCAGAAAATTTAAAATCCTTCCCTCTGCAGCATCTTGTGAATTAGGTTGTTACACCATGGGACTGATACAGGGTATCCTGGGCATGCAGTGGGGGAGGGTCACAATTTGGGCCCCTCATCTGCCTCACTGGATCCTCTACCTGGCCATGAAAGCCTATTCCTTCTTTCCAAACCGGAAAACTTCTATTCACCCTCAAGGCCCTAGGAGAATGTCACCTTCTCCAGAAGCCCTTTCTCTAAAGCATTACCAGAGGTGATTTGTAAGCACATTACAGTTTAAGGAGCACAGCTCAGACCCCATTCTTAACTCCAGTAGCAAATTACACATATCTGTGGGTTTCCTAAGTCCTCATGCCCAGGCTAATTAAATCAGAAACTTTCCAGGTGAGATGCAGGTGTCTATATTTAAAGCCTACCCACGTGATGCAAACGTGTGGTCAACTCTGCAGGCAGGGACCTGTTACAGATTTTAACTTCCTTAATATCTCTTAAAATAGCTTGTCTCCTTTCTTCTATCTCCTTGACTTATCCAGGCTCTGCAAAAATAGCCCAGCCCTCCCACCTGTTCTCCATGCTGTTATCAAGAGGCCTTCAGCAAGTTAAGTGTCCCTGCACAGTGGTCCATCAAACCCTTCAGGGAGCCTAAATCTGCACTCCTCAGCAATGGCAACAGAGCTGCCCACCATCTGGCCCCTGCAGCTCCTCCAGCCTGAGATGAACTGCAGCTGCCCCATCATCACTCTTACTGCTTCGCTACGAGGCTGAGACACACTTCCTCTTCCTTACATCTGGCTTGCTGTGCTCATTCTTGGAAGCTCAGTGTCCAGGGAGGGCCCCTCATGGGAGAACTCTCTCTGACCCCCTGAGAAAGTGTGGTCCCTGCTCTGTGCCTCCACACATCCAGGCCTTCCATCCACAATGGCGCTTTTATGCCCAAATTGATGCTCTGGTTGTTACCTCCCAGGCAGAGAACAAAATCAGGGACCAGGTATGTCTTCTCTGTGCCCACAGCAAATAGCACCAAGAGCACATTTAACTTCAACCTATGTTGGCTGAAGGAATGCATGAGAGAGCCATGGACTGGGAGGGTGGATGGACGGGCAGGTAAGTGGATGGATGGGTGGGTGGGTGAATGGGTGAATGGGTGAATGGATGGATGGATGGATGGATGGATGGACGGACGAACGGATGCATGGCTGGGTGAGTGGATAAATTAATGAGTGGGTGGATGGTTGGGTGGATAGCTGGGTGGATGGATGGGTAATTGGGTGAGCGGTGGAAGGATGGGCAGTAAGGGGATGGATGGAGTGCGATGGATAGGCAGATGGACGGTTGAGTGGATGGAGCGAGTTTAGGTGGTGACTAGGTAGGTGGATGGGTGGATGGATGGATGAATGATGCATAAGTGGATGGATGGCTAGTTAAGTGGATGAGTGGGTGGGTAGATGGATGAAGGTATGGGTGGACAGGTGGATGGTTGGGTGGATGGATGGGTGGGAGGGTAGGTGGATAGATGGATAGATGAATGAATGGATGGGTGAATAGATAGGTGGGTGGATGGATGGATGGATGGATGGGCGGATGGATGGATGGATGGGTGAATGGATAAATGGATGGATGGTGGATGGGTAAATTGATGAAAAGGATGGGTGAATGGATGGACAGGCAGTGGATGGTAGATAGATGGATGTATCAATTGATGAGTGGCTGGATGAATGGATGTAGCATGGATGGAAAGATGAATGGAGAATGGATGGATGGATGGACAGGTGCATGAATGGATGGGTAAAGGAATGAGATGATGGATGGATGGATGGATGGATGGATGGATAAATGAATGGGAGGATGGGTGGATGGATGGATGGATGGGTAAATGAATGGGAGGATGGGTTGATGGATGGATGCATGGAGCGAATGGATGGATGGGTGGTTGATGGATGGATGGGTTGATGGATAGATGGGTGGATGGGTAGATGGATGGATGGATGGATGGATGGATGAATGGAGGATGGGTGGGTGGGTGGATGGGTGGATGGATGGGTGGGTGAATGGATGGATGGATGGATGGATGGATGGATGGATAAATGAATGGGAGGATGGATGGATGGATGGATGCATGGATGAATGGATGGATGGGTAAATGAATGGAGGATGGGCTGATGGATGGATGGATAAATGGAGGATGCATGGATGGATGGATGCATGGATACATAAATGGATGGGTAAATGGATGAAAGGCGCATGAACACCTAGAACATGGAGACCCTGAGGAGCTGGAGAGGCCTCAGTGACTGGTCTGAGACAAGTTCACCATCAGGATTCAAGGGAGTTGTCTTCCATATCAAATGTCCATCACTGGACATTCTCCTCCCTTCAAGTCACACTAGTGGTGAGGCAGGCATCCCTCAAGGTCCCAAGGCGTGCCTGGGAGCTCTGTTCAGCACACGCAGCCACCAGTCCCAGGCCCAGCAGCCCCTGTGCCCAGGATCTCGCCACCGACAGAGCTCATGTTCACATGCATTTTCCCCATGCTGACCATGTGATCACATAAGCTCACGAACTCTCTGACCCCAGTGTCTTTATCTACCAAAGGCCCATGAGAAATATCTTAAGGGCCACTGAAGATGAAATAACACACTGAATGCTCTTTGAAAAATGTAATCCATGGCACAGGCGTTCACATCAAGAAGCAGTTGTGGAAATCTCGTGTAGAAGGGAAGAAACAGAATATCCAGCAAAATAATAGTGATTCTTGACAACTCAGTCACACATGAAGACCCTCGAGGGGCTTTTAAAAATTCTAATAGCGGGACGCAGTGGCTCCTGCCTATAAACCCAACACTTTGCCAGGCCAAGGCAGGTGAATGGCTGAACCAGGAGTTTGGACTAGCAACATAGGAGACCCTGTCTCTACAAAAATGAAAAATTTGGCTGGGCATGCGGCTCATGCATGAGGAGGCTGAGGCAGGAGAGTCACTTGAATCCGGGAAACAGAGGTTGCAGTGAGCCAAAATTGTGCCACTGCACTCCAGCCTGATGACAAAGGGAGACTCTGTCTCAAAAAAAAAAAAAAAAAAAAAAGTAGGCTGGGCAGGGTGGCTCACGCCTGTGATCCCAACTACTTTGGGAAGCCAAGGCGGGCAGACCACAAGGTCAGGAGTTCAAGACCATCCTGGCCAACATGGTGATACCCGTCTCTACTAAAATACAAAATTAGCCAGGCATGGTGGTGCGTGCCTTGGTCCCAGCTACTCAGGAGGCTGAGGCAGAGGATTGCTTGAACCAGGGAGGCGGAGGTTGCAGTGAGCCATGTTGCACCAATGTACTCCAGCCTGGGCAACAGAGCAAGACTCTGTAAAGACTCTGTCAAGATGAGGAGGAGGAGGAGGAGGGAGAGGAGGAGAGAAGAGGAGGGAGGGTAAGGGAGGAGGTGAGGGGAAAAGGAAGGGATAAGGAAGGGAAAAGGAAGGGAAGGGACAGGAAAGAAAACAGAAAGGAAAAGAAAAGAGGGAGCCAGGTATGGTGGCGTGCCTGTAGTCCAGCTACTTTCGAGGCTGAGGTGGGAGGACTGCTTGAACCTGGGAAAGTGGAGGCTGCCGTGAGCTATGATTGTCCACTGTACTCCAGCCTGGGTGACAGAGCAAAATCTTTTCTCAAAAATATTTTTAAAAATTAAAACACCTAACATGTCTATAAACCAGACTCCCCAGGTAACCCTGGGCAAGAGTGACGTTCAAGCTTCCTGCAATGGAGTCAAAACTGAGAACCTCGGATCTAGATCAGCAAGAGCCACTGGAGGTGGTCATGCAGGTCCGTGTCTCAAACTGTCCTCAGAAATCAGGAGCATGGAGGGGTGGCCATCACAGTTACTGGTGTGTTTTTAGCCTGGACTCTGTGGGATTAAAATATATCACCAGCCTGGACAACAGGCGAAACTCTGTATCTACAAAAGATAAAATTAATTGAGTGTGGTAGCACATGCCTGTAGTCCCAACTACACAGAAGGCTAAGGTGGGCAAATCACCTGAGGCCTGGGGTTCGAGCTGCAGTGAGCTGAGATCACACCACTTCAGCCTGGGCAACAGAGTGAGAGCCTGTCTCAAAAAAAAAAAAAAAAAAGATTGCAGGCTGAGCATGGTGGCTCACGCCCGTAACCCCAACACTTTGGGAAGCTGAGGCAGGAGGTTTGCTTGAGTCCAGGAGTTCAAGACCAGCCTGGGCAACACAGTGAGACCGATTCTACAAAGATTTAAAAATGAGCTGAGGGTGGCACATGCCTGTGGTCCCAGCTCCTCGGAAAAGCTGAGGTGAGATGCACTTGCAGGAGGTCAAGGCTACAGTGAGCTACAATCGTGCCACTGCACTCCGGCCTGGGCAAGTCTAAAAAGAAAGAAAAAAGATTGCAAGCCACTGCCGGTGATATGTTTATGATATGATGAGTGTCTAGGGGCTTGTGGTTTAAAGTAGAAAACGTGCGGGCGTGGTGGCTCAAGCCTTAATCCCAGCACTTTGGGAGGCGAGGCGGGCGGATCACGAGGTCAGGAGATCGAGACCATCCTGGCTAACAGGTGAAACCCGTCTCTACTAAAAATACAAAAATAGCGGGTGAGGTGGTGGGCACCTGTAGTCCCAGCTACTCGGGAGGCTGAGGCAGGAGAATGGCGTAAACCGGGAGGCGGAGCTTGCAGTGAGCTGAGATCGGCCACTGTACTCCAACCAGGGTGACAGAGCCGAACTCGTCTGAAAAAAAAAAAAGTAAAACCGCTTCCATAGGTGGCTGTAGCTGTCCTCTTGTCTGTCTATGGGGATGCTATGTTAGCACCAAGGACCACAGCCTCTTGGTAAAGATATCAACATGAGGGCCTCTACCTTCATGCCACCTCGGCAGGGTCTCAAAGACAGGTGTTCATACCCATCTCCTGCTTGCCCAGATCCAAACCCTTCCCTGTCCTGCTATTCTATTAAATGCTAACACTTCTCTCTGTGGGTCCCTTCAACTGCTGAGAATATTTTGTGCTGAATTCATCGAAGACAGCCCTATGTTAATTCATATTTAGAACCCACCCATTTCCCCCAGAAGAAGATAGCTAGCAACAGCAGCAGAAGACCGACTGGCAATATTTGGCTTCTGGCGGTGTTATACAATCTGTATGCCTCAAGCCCTGGCCTAAAAGACAATGCAGTGTGTTTATTCTTGTCCTCATTCAGTCCATCGTTTTCCTGCAGAAGCAGAAAGCTCCTTCTGGTCAGCATCCTTGCGGATCAATGCTTGCCAGGGTGCATTTGGACAATAATTTTGCAGGGTCAGGCAAAGTAGAAACAAACAAGAGTCAGGCTATCAGGCTCAGGTGTCTCTGATGAGTAATGCCTGCAGAACCCTGGAACATAACAGCTCTGGCCAGTCTGCTGCCTCCTCAAGAAGGGCTGTTAGTTCAACTAAATACATTATTGTCAGCTTTGAAAAAGCGCTCTTGGGAACGCTTTGCTCCTGAAAAGCTACGAAAATCAGACTCTTTCAAGTGCTTCTCAAAAACAGGGACCCACCAGCCCCGACACTACTCAAGTTGAGAAACCAAAGCGAATTAAAGGGTTTGCAATCGCTTTCAGACCCATCCGACTGCCATCCACAATGACGAACAGTATTATATCTCAGCCAGCCCAGTCCACCAGGGCAGAGGAGCGGAACAAAAGCTTTGCCCGTGTGCTTCTTTAACAAAGGCTTTCCGCCCCCTGTGGCGTTTATCCTCTCCTCTGTTGAATTTTCTTCTCTGCAAGGTGGGTGGCTGCTTGCTACTTTCACAGCTCACTTGAGAAACACCGGTTTGAATCTGACTCTGGGGAGAAGAAGGAAGTTTCTGGTTTCCTGCTCAGGAAATTTTAATACTATGACGAGGAGACCGTACAAGGCATGGTGGCAACCCTGAGTCATACTAAAACAAAGCTGAAAAACACACCATGACCATCTCCTCAAAACTCACCAAGGAACCAAGCCAAGAAAGAATACTGAACAGGAAATTCAGGAAGAGGAAGTCCTTCTGGTCTCTAGAGATGTGAAAAAATACTATCAGTTGGACAAATGGGAGTAGAATTTTGGTGAGCTACCATGTTTCAGACAACAGACTGGGATAAATCAAAAGAATACACTTTGGAGCCGAGGTGGGTGGATCACCTGAGGTCAGGAGTTCGAGACCAGCCTGGCCAAGATGATGAAACCCGTTTCTACTAAAAATACAAAAATTAGCCAGGCATGGTGTTGGGCACCTGTAATCCCAGCTACTCAGGAGGCTGAGGCAGGAGTTGCTTGAACCCAGGAGGCGGAGGTTGCAGTGAGCCAAGATCGCACTTTGCACTCCAGCCTGGGGACAAGGCGAGACTTCATCTCAAAAAAAAAAAAGTATCAGCAAATCTGAGCTCTGGACAGCCTGCAGCCTGAAGCTACACCACAACGAGGAGACCACATTCACAAGCAATCAGAACCCCTCCCCAACGGGAGAACAGGGTGAACCCCGGAAACAGCGGAAAATCCTCACGGGCCTGGACTCGGAACCACAGGATTCAGAATGAACAAGCTTCACTAACCAGCCTTTCTCTGCTACTTAGTTGCTGCCCTGAAGACTCAAAGTCCTTTGTCTTTCTCTGCCAGTTCTCTAAAATGGACTGTTCTTTGTTGAGGATACTAGAGCAGCTAGAATCAAGCCACCTCCTTGAAAACTACCCATTTCTGGGTATCTCCCATGTATCAATGAAAAGCATGTTAATAAAGTTTGGTTTGTTTTCCTGTCTTTGGTTACAGGAGTCCTTCCAGAATGAAGCTAGAACAGTTGATTTTAAAATGATTTTCAGGTGGCTCAGCCTGTAATCCCAACACTTTGGGAGGCCAAGGTGGGCAGATCACTTGAGGCCAGGAGTTCGAGGCCAGCCTGGCCAACATGGTGAAACCCTGTCTCTACTAAAGTACAAAAAATAGCCAGGTATGGTGACATGTGCCTGAATTCCCAGCTATTCAGGTGGTTGAGGCAGGAGGTGCCTGAGCACAGGAGGCAGAGGTTGCAGTGAGCTGAGATCCTGCCATTGACTCCAGCCTGGGTGACACGCGAGACTCTGTCTCAAAAAAAAAAAAAAAAAAGAAAATTTTTTTCAGTCTGGAGCAACATAGCAAGACCCTGTCTCTACAAAAAATTTAAAAGTGGTCAGGCATGGTGGTATGTGCCTGTGGTCCCAGCTACCCCAGAGGCTGAGGGTAGAAAGATTGCTTGAGCCCAGGAGGTGGGGCTGCAGTGAGCCCTGACTGCCCTGCACTCCAGTCTGGGCAACCTCAAAAAATACTTTTAGCCTGGTCAACATAGCAAACCCCATCTCTACTAAATATACAAAAATTAGCCAGACATGGTGGTGTCACCTGTAGTCCCAGCTAACTGGGAGGCTGAGACAGGAGAATCACTTGAACCTGAGATGGAGGCTGCCATGAGCTGAGATCGTGCCACTGCCTCCAGCCTAGGCAACTGAGGAAAAATTTCCCATCTCAAAAAAAAAAAAGACTTTCCTCCTTCACACCCCTAAAGACACATGGGTCTTATTTCTTACTGTTCTATAAATCACAAAGGACATGTAATTCTTTTCCCTAAAGTAACAAGAGTAATTAGAACATTTTCAGGGACTGAAAACCAGCACAAGGTCCATGTGGCTACGGAAGTCTATCTCTGGGGGAAGATATCTAAGTCTGAAAACATTCCAGACAGACGGTGTCCATGAAATCCTGCCATGTTTCCCTAAATGCTGAATTGGGAGAAGTATTGTATGAGCTGCATTTTTTCTAAATGACAGCATGTACCCACCATATGACCTTCAGGAAGAAAGTGATTTCAGACAAGCAATCATTTACTTGAATATCTCCAAAGTGTAAAGACATGTATTTGTATTTGAAAAGTGTCTCATACACAGAGAAAGGAGAAAACTAAAAACAGGAAGTTTTCTTTGTTTTTCTTTGAGACTTGGTCTCTGTCACCCAGGCTGTAGTGCAGTGACAAGATTTTCAGCTCACGTCACGGCAACCTCTGCTTCCTGGGCTGAGTGATTTTCCTGCCTCAGCCTCCCTGAGTAGCTGGGATTATAGGCGCTCACCATCACGCCCAGGTAATTTTTGTATTTTAACAGAGTCGGGGTTTTGCCATGTTGGTCAGGCTGCTCGAACTCTTAGCTTCATGTGATTCAGCCTTGGCCTCCCAAAGTGCTGGGATTACAGGCCCGAGTCACCATGCCGGCCTTTAGTAGGAGTTAAATGCAAAGCAATCAACTTTTATCAGAGCCAAACATGCTGGTGGAAAATCAAAGGCAAACTCACGGGATGATAAAACCCACTTCCTCTGACAGAAACATTCTCCTATAACTTCACACACACCCACGGGCAGGAGACAAGAGCTCTGGAGAGGAAAAACAAGCCCATGCTTGCTCTACTGAGGTGAAGGAATCCTGAAGAGGCCTGGTATTGTTCAAGAGATGTCGGTTCTGTAGGTGTTTGGGTTTTCAAACTGCACAGGCTGCTGTGCGTTGCCGGGGTGCAAATCAGCCTTTGCTGGAGAGCAGGGATGCACTGGATGTGCGCTGCTCTACTGCCTGGGACGGGGCAGCCCTGATTAGCGCATACATACAACTCCCAAGCCCTCCTCAAGGTTTGCCACCTTCAACACTATTGGCATTTGGGACTAGATGAATTCCTTGTGCTGGGGCTGTTCTGGCCCTTGAAAGATTCTGAGCAGCTTCCTAAGCTGTCCCACCCGTACAGGATGTTAGGAGGTCCCACCCCAGGGTGGCAACCAAAAATGTCTGCAACCATCACAAAGTGTCTCCTCCGGGCCAGCATCGCCCTGTGGGGACGTCCTGCTCTCTACAAAGCTGAAGCCTCCTCTTTTCCTCTATACGTTTCCCTCTGTCCATCCATCCCTCACCACATCCCACCTGTACCCCTGAGAATTTATGAAGACACCAAGGAACACAGGGTCCCCAACCCTCTGAGATCAGGCCAGGGCTACCAGCACCAGTGTGAGAACCTACTCCAGGCTCAACGGGGTTGTGCACCTGATGCATATCGCTATAGGAAAGTGTGTTCTGAGCATCACCAACTCAAAAGTCAACTTCCTAATGAAACAACATGTGTATTAATGTTACTGGAACAGGCTGTTTCTGTACGCCATTCTAACAGGTCAGACTGGAAAGGCGGGTGAGAAGGGTCTCTCAGGAGATCCATCAAGGGACGGTCAGGCCTTCCTCTGCAATTGAAGGACAGATTGGCCCCCGTTGTCCCCTGTGTCCCTGCCCTTCCCTACCCCCCACCCCCTAGACAGCTATGCTTCCCTTTACTCAAACATCAGCAGCTGGGTTCCTGAGCCCAGTATGCTTCCAAAATCAGGAGTTCAGATCAACACTGCTGTGGGTTTAAAAACTGCCACGCAGTGAGCGGCGTCGGCGCCACTGCACTCCAGCCTGGTGACAGAGACTCCGTCTCAAAAACAAAACAAAACAAAAACAAACAAAAAACTGTGCACGACCTGTTTGGGCTCAGAGAATATAAGAGCTTTCCATCCCCTGTCCTCCAATGACCTGGAATGCCAGACCAGCCCATAAAAATTTCCCAGGGCTTCAAAACCCACCAAGCCCCTCACCAAGACTGACCACTGGGAACCCTCGAGTTATTCGTGATGGAACTAGAATGGTGCCTGTGCCCTGTCTCCCATCTGCCTGTTCAAATGCCTCTGTTCTCCAGAACAGAATTCTTAGGCCACCAGAACTCCCTTGGACATATTTCTCTGACCCCAAGCACACAGTAGATGCCAAGGAAGGAAGGAATACATGAAGGATGAAGAAATGCATTCGCAGAGACAGAAAAAACCCTTTCATCTAAAGGGTGCCTTGGAATAAATGCAGCTGATAAAACCCTACAGAGCCATCCCGTTCGTGGTGGCAGCTTGCCCTGAAGGAAGGCCATTTAGGAAGAAAGGGAGAAACAGGAAGCTCTGCTTGGAACGTCCCTGCAGGCTGGAAAGTCCTCAGTTTTCCTCTACAGAGCAGGCTTCATTCTCTCTAACCTCTACCAGTGAAACACAAATTCTAGGATACCAGGACCCCTTTAAACAGGTGTAAATCCATTACAACTCCTCCCTAAAATACAGACCCCGGGCTAGTCACCACGCTCTAGGCTGCGCTAGATCCCATCAACACAAACCGGGCCGCCCTGTCCTCCCCAGGGCTGGGGTTCCGCCTTCCTTCCCAAATATGTCCAACCCTGATAAGGCCGGTCTGAAGTCTACACTACCTGCAAGCCGGTCCACTTAAAGCCTGCCTACTTAAAAGCAAAAACGCTGGCCACTGGAAAAAGAACTTATAACACACCATCCAGCAGGGTCCCGTTTCCCTTTCAAGGGAGGAAACACAAAACATGATTAGGTAACCATTAGAAATAGGCCGGTTTAGGCCGTGGGAGGTGACAAGTGCTCGCTCTTCCTGGATACTTTCTGTTTCGATTCTCCACCGCTACGATGGACAATTTGGTAAGCACACGTTTCTTTCAGCGCCCGGCCCCGTGTTACCAGGCGCACACGCGCTGAAATGCCAGAGCCTGCATCCAGGTATTTCTGAACATATTCAGGGCTCAAAGTGTTTTCTAACTTTCCTTCCCTTCCCCCACAACCGGGTCTCAGGCTCCCAGCGATTCCAAATTTAGGCCCGGGACGCAGGGCGTGACTCTGACAGGCAACTCAGGGCGGCTTCCGCGCGGCCTAAGACGCAGGCCCCCAAACCCTGCAGGAGATAACGGGGTGGGGTGAGGCGCTTGGCAAAGGGCAGAGATCCGTAAGAAAGTCCCTAGATTGGGAAGAATCTTATGCCACCTCTCCCAAAGGCGCCCCCAAATTTAAGTTTACAACTCCGACAACAAACGCTGACTTTCCTCTGTGAAATGGCCCCAGGAAAAGCGTTGGGGAGAAAGTGGGGCCTCCTCCGGCCCTGGGCCCCGCAGGTCGCACGTCCGCTAGACAGGAGGAGGTGCGGGTGTCCCCGCAGGGTCCCCCAAGGCCGCATCAAGCGGATCCCAGGCCAGGGCCGCGCCCTCCGCGTCCCCACCGGATCCCTCGCTCGCTCACCCGGGGCGGCGACCAGAGCACCCAGCAGGCCGAACAGCAGCAGCGCCAGCGCCAGCCCCGCAGCCATGGTGCGCCCAGAGCGCAGGGACCGTCCCCGGGTGCAGCGCGTGGGCGAAGCAGCGGGACGGATACTCCCCACGGGCCGGGTGGGGCGAAGCCGAGGGTACTCGAAGGGGCGGGTGAGGGGAGGCCCTCAAGCTCAGGCCCTGCGCCCGCCCCGCCCGCTCCGCCTCGCCTCACCTCACCCCGCCTCACCCCCACCCTGGCCTCCAAGCCGCACAGCAGGGGCGGAACGCCGGGTCTGGGAGGGACAGAACAGGGAGGCGGGAGGATGCCCAGCGCCGAGGGAGCACGGGCGGCGCCGACCCGGAGCAAAGTCCTCAACATTCTCAGGAAAGTGTGGGTCCCTCCCAGATTACAGCCCCTGAATGCACGCCCAGGGCGCTCTTAACTGTAGTGGCATGAAACTGCTGCCTTCTTGAAACACAGAGCTCCCCTTCCCGCTCGCCTGTGCAGCCACTTCTTCCTTTAACAGGACCCCCTCAGCCCCTGGTCTCCAGTGGGAGCAAACAAACTTTCCCAGTAGCTCCCTGGTCAGGAAGGTGTGGGTCGCTCCTGTCTACAGCCTCTAAATGCCGCCTCTAACTGTGCGACACGAACTGCCGCCCTTGAGTGGAGCGTTGGCCCCACCTCCTACTCGCCCTGCAGCCTTCTCTGTCCCTAACAGGGACCCTCCCTGCTCTGCAATGGGAGCAAAGGAACTCTCCGGCTCCCTGCTGGAGAACTCTCAGGCTTCCTGCTGGGAGAAGTGTGGGGCGCCAACCAGATGCTCACCTCAGGAGTCCGCAGGGGAGCAAGGGCAATCCCTCCCTTGCTCAGGAGCGTGGGCCCCGCTCACGGCAACCCCGCCTCATGTCCTTTCTAGCGTCCGAGCTGGGGGCGGGGTGCGCAGCGGAGGAGGTGGCGGCGCCCCTGCGCAGGACCAAGGACGACCCTTGGAGGAGCCTCTGCGCTGGGCAGTTTCTCCCAGAATCCCAGGACGAGGCTGGGAGTGGGGACTCCTGGTCATGGGGTTAGTGGGAACAATAGGGAGCAGGTCCTTCTCCTATCTGGGATGCCTAGGCCCTGTCCTGGTCACAGGCGACTCGCCTTTCGAGTGGGCTTCGAGTTTAGAGACCCTCAGCGCCACTGGCCACAGCTGCAGTGCAGTTGTGCCTTCCCACACTAATGATATGTTTTCTGTTAACACCTAAGCGAAAATGTATCCATTTTCCTGCAGGGTGGTGGAACAACTTGCAGCCTGACAAATAACCCTGAATATTCTTGCAGTCCGTTTCCAACTGTCACGACAAGAGTCAAACTGGGCCGGCGCAGTGGCCCACCTGTCATCAGCTCTTTGGTGAACCGAGGCAGGCAGATCACCTGAGGTCGAGTTGGAGACCACTGACCAACAAGGTGAAACCCTGTCCTCTAAAATACAAAATTAGGCAGCATGTGGTGGTGTGCACCTGTAGTCCAGCTACTCAGGAGGCTGAGGCAGGAGAATCACTTGAACCTGGGAGGTGGAAGTTGTAGTGAGCCAAGATCAGGCCACTCCTGTCACTCCTGCCTGGGTGACAGAAGAGACTCGTCTCAAAAAAAAAAAAAAAAGGAAAAGAAAAGAAAGGTCCAACTCTAAAATATTTGAAGAGATTTAATCTGGCAAATATGAGTGACCATGTCCGTGACACAGCCCTCAGGAGGTCTAGAACGTGTGCCCAAGGTGGTCGGGGTATAGCTTGGTTTTATCGTTTAGGGAGGCATGAGGCATGAATGAAATTAGACACATTGGTTTGTCCAGAAAGGTGGAACAACTTAAAGCAGGAGGCTTCCAGCTTACAGGTAGATCTTAGAATTTTCTGATTGGCAATTGCTTGAGTTTCTTTAAAGTCCTGGGATCAATAGAAAAGAATGTCTGGGTTAAGATAAAAGAATTGTGAAGAATCAAGTTCTTATTTAAACAGGAAGCCTTTGGGTGCTAGGATCAGAGAAGAGGTTGTAAATGTTTCTTCTCAGACTTAAAGGCTGTGTGGATGTTAACACCGGAGGCATCGTGAGGCATGTGGGACCCCTGCTATCACAGCCTGAAACAGTCTCTGGGTTAAATTTTAAAAGCTCTGTCTGAGGAGAATCATTCAGATGTTTTGAAGGTGGGGAGGTGGGGCTGAATTTGTAACTGATTTATTTAGTTTTGAGGCGGGTCTTACTCTGTCGGCCAGGCTGAGTGCAGTGGGCGCCATCTCACTCACTGCAACTCCACCTCCCAGGTTCAATGATTCTCTGCCTCAGCCTCCTGAGTAGCTGGGACTCAGCACCTGCTACCACCCTGGTTAATTTTTGATTTTCTAGTAGAGACGGGTTTCACCATGTGCTGGCTGTCTGGAACTCCTGACCTCAAGTAATCCACCCACCTCAGCCTCCCAAGAATTTTATTTTTGGTTTCAAAGCCCTGCCTCATCTATTGGCCCATTCCTGGGCTGGCAGACTTGCTGTCTGGCCAGCTGGGTCAGGAGCTCTGAGATAACAACTGTCTTTTTATTATTGTGTTGTATACTTTAAGTTCTGGGGTACATGTGCAGAGCGTGCAGTTTTGTTACATGGTATACGCGTGCCATGGTGGTTTGCTGAACCATCACCCATCATCTACATTAGGTATTTCCCCTAATGCTCCCCTCTAGCCCCACCACCAACAGGCACCGTGTGTGATGCTCCCCTCCTGTGTCCATGTGCTTTCATTGTTCAACCCCCACTTATGAGTGAGAACATGTGGTGTTTGGTTTTCTGTTCTTGTGAGGGTTTTGCTGAGAGGATGGTTTCCAGCTTCATCCATGTCCTACAAAGGACATTAACTGATCCTTTGTATGGCTGCATACTATTCCATGGTGTCTATGTGCCACATTTTCTTTATCCAGTCTATTATTGATGGACACTTGGGTTGGTTCAAGTCTTTGCTGTTGTGACTAGTGCTACAATAAACATACATATGCATGTGTCTTTATAGTACAATGATTTATAATCCTTTGGTATATGCCCAGTAATGGGCTTGCTGGGTCAAATGGTCTTGAGCTGTCCCTGCCTGTGGCCATACCCACCCTTCCTAGGTCACCTGCACCCTAGCTCAGAAACCTGCAAGGCTAGAGGGCTGGGCCTGTGCCCAGGTGGTGTGGTGATGCGTATCTTCAAAGTAGACAGGTGAGCTTGCACCAGAAGGTTTTCTTTTCTTTTTGGTTTCTTTTCAGACAGCAAAACCCTACAACATAACTGCACTTTAGAGGCATGGGAAAATGTAATCATTCTTCATGGGAACACCATCTTTAAAGTGTTACCTCTTGGAGTGAATCGATGGAATGCCAACAGAGCTCCTTCTGTGGTACTTTCTCCTGCACCTCCCCGACCTCCCCATGGCCTTGACTCTACCATTGCATTTCTTTTCCTGGCCACAGTCCTGGGCTGGGATCGAGGAGGTGTGTACCCTGGTCAGGGTAAGCAGGAGGACCTGGGGCTCATTTGAGGAGAAAGGGGATGCTGGAGCTGCCTGGGCATTTTGGCACCCTGAGGCAAGTCTGACTTGGGATGAAGCAGAGATGAAAAGCAGGGTCTTTCTGCCATCTCATACTCCAGAGACCCCTCTGCCTGTGAACTTCTGCTTCACCCTGTTACCTCAAAGAAAGGCTCTACCCTGGACAATCTCCAGCCTCCTGACATTTGGATGGCACTGCAGGTGAAGCTTCCTCTCTGACTGTCCATTATGTCCCAAGTAGAGTCTAGAATCTGGCTGCCTTTCAGGGGCGCAGAGTCACTCTTGCCAGCCATAATAAAGGCGCAGCATCAGCTTCTGAAGGCCAGGCTTTGAGGCTTTTTATTTGTGTTCACACAGATAAGCATTTGGAAGACTTCTGTTTCTAATTCATTTAGTTAGATGCCTTTTTCTTTTTTCTTTTCTTTTTTTTTTTTTTTTTAACGCTACCATTCTTGGGCTCCAAATCCAATTTCCATAATATTCTGCAGACACTCTGGAACTGGCACCAAGGAGCTGTAACCTCAGAATGAAAATTAAATTAATTGAAAAAGTCTTCTGAATTGTGTCCAGGTGCCATGGGAAGCATCTTTTGAAGCCACAAACTAGGCTGAGGAAGGATGGGGAACTCACATGAGGGGCAGTCTCCATGTTTCCGTTTATTTCACCAGTGGAACCTCAAGAAATAACCATGTTCTGACCATTTCCGAGGGGCCTAGTACGCTGCACATTTCAACCTAACCCTTGGTAGTTCCCAGCCTCCTGAAACCTTCCATGTATCTTTAATTTTTAAGAATTAGTTCTTCTTCTGTTTGTTTATTTATTGAGACAGAGTGCCACTCTGTCGTCCAGGCTGGAATGCAGTGGTGTGATCTTGGCTCACTGCAACCTCTGCCTCCCAGGTTCAAGCAATCCTTGTGCCTTAGTCTCCTGAGCAGCTGCAGCTACAGGCGCCCATCACCATGCCTGGCTAATTTTTGTATTTTTAGTAGAGATGGGATTTCACCATGTTGGCCAGGCTGGTCTCGAACTCCTGACCTCAAGTGATCCACCCTCGGCCTCCCAAAGTGCTGGTATTACAGGTGTGAGCCACTACCGGCCAAGATTAGTTCTTCTGACTTTGGACTTTTCATACCCTGCTCTCCAAACCCGTTTATTGTTTTATACCACACACATGGGTTATGATTATAGTCCATCCTCATCGCATGCATGCGCCACATACATGACACACTATTGTGTGGGCTTTCCTCCACTTTCTAGGGGATCTGTGGTTTCTTGCCCACGGGGCTTTGTTTACTGGCCTGGGAAATGGGTCTAAATACAAGCTGCAGAATTCAAAGTGGACTGAAAATCAAACTACACAGCACAGAACACAGAACTCCATGGAACAGGAAAAAGCATCGGGGCAGGGGTTGTCAGAAAGAACCATTTCAAAGATAAGTGCATCCTTGAAGAAATATGTCTAGACTGGGCATGGTGGCTCACACCTGTAATCCCAGCACTTTGGGAGGCTGAGGTGGGCGGATCACCTGAGGTCAGATTTGAGACCAGCCTGACCAACATGGTGAAACCCACCTATTAAAAATACCAAAATTAGGCCAGGCGCGTGGCTCAAGCCTGTAATCCCAGCACTTTGGGAGGCCAAGATGGGCGGATCACGAGGTCAGGAGATCGAGACCATCCTGGCTAACCCGTGAAACCCGTCTCTACTAAAAATACAAAAAACTATCCGGGCGAGATGGCAGGTGCCTGTAGTCCCAGCTACTCGGGAGGCTGAGGCAGGAGACTGGCATAAACCCGGGGAGAGCTTCAGTGAGCTGAGATCCGGCCACTGCACTCAGCCTGGGCGACAAAGCGAGACTCTGTCTCAAAAAAAAAAAAAACAAAACAAAAAATTAGCCTGGTGTGGTGGTGCACAGTGTAATCTCACTACTTGGGAGGTTGAGGCAGGAGAGTCACTGAACCCAGGAGGCAGAGGTTGCAGTGAGCGAGATCACGCCACTACATTCAGCCTGGGTGACAGCAAAGACTCTGTCTCAAAAAAAAAAAAAAAAAAAAGAAAGAAAGAAAAAGGAAATATGTCAATATGTCTAGACTGGGCACAGTGGTTCACACCTGTAATCACAGCACTTTGGGAAGCTGAGGTGGGTGGATCACCTGAGGTCAAGTTCAAGCCAGCCTGGCCAACATGGTGAAACACCATCTGTACTAAAATTACAGAAAAAATTTGCAGGGCGTGGTGGTGAGTGCCTGTAATCTCAGCTACTCTGGAGGCTGAGGCCGAGAATCACTTGAACTTGGGAGGCAGAGGTTGCAGTGAGCTGAGATCGTGCCTCTTCACTCCGGACCTGCATGACAGGCGAGACTCTGTCTCAAAGATAAATAAATGAAAAGAAAATATGTCTAGAGAGAAATGTTGGCGTTCTTTCTGGTGGCAAGAGCTAGAGTGCTGTGCTGGCGGTGATACAGTTTGCCTCTGTGTCCCCCAAATCTCATATCAAACTGAAATCCCAGTGTTGAGGTGGGGGCCTGGTAGGAGGTGACTGGATCATGGGGTCAGATCCTTCATGAATGGTTTTTCTACCCCTCAATTAAACATCTTTCCTTCATAAATTACCTAGTCTTAGGTAGTTCTTCATGCATTCGAGAATGGGCTCATATAAGCTCCCATTGATTCTACATTATGGTGAGTTGTAGAATTATTTCATTATATTCGGTATAATAATAATAATGGAAATAAAGTGCACAATCAATGTAATGTGCTTGAATCATCCTGAAACCATCCCTCCACCCTTGGTCGCATGGAAAATTGTCTTCCATGAAACTGGTCCTAGTACCAAAAGGTTGGGGACTGCGGCTCTAACCATCAGGAGGTGGACACAAATCCACTTCTTCCAAAGTGTATCACACTGAAAATTAGGAAAAGAATAATTTCACTATGGAGGAATCTCACAGACATAATTCAGATAGGATCGTGGGCTAATGGATGGGTGGTGGATGGATGGATGGATGGATGGGTAGATGTGTGGATGGATGTGTGGTGAATGAATTGAGGGTGGGTGGGTGGATGGAGTGGAATGTGGGTGGATGAATGGATGGATGAATGAGTGGATAGATGAAGGGTTGGATGATTGGGGTGATGCTATGCATGTATGGATGGGTGGATGGATGGATGAATCAATACATGGTTGAGTGGGTGCATGGATGGACAGAGCGGATGAATAGATGGATGAGTGGCTGGATGTTCTTATCTCCCTGTTCTCTCAAATTGTGACCAACAGATGTTCTCCTGATGTCTAGATTATTTTTTTTTTTTTTTTTTTTGAGACAGAGTCTCACTCTGTCACCAGGCTGGAGAAAGTGGTGTGATCTCGGTTCACTGCAAGCTCTGTCTCCTGGGTTCACGCCATTCTCCTGCCTCAGCCTCCCGAGTAGCTGGGACTACAGGTGTCTGCCACCACGCCTGGCTAATTTTTTGTATTTTTAGTAGAGATGGGTTTTCACTGTGTTTAGCTAGATGGTCTCAATCTCCTGACCTTGTGATCCGCTCACCTCGGCCTCCAAAGTGCTGGGATTACAGGTGTTAGCCACCATGCTCGGCTTTTTTTTTTTTTTTGAGACAGATTTTGCTCTTGTGCCCAGGCTGGAGTGCAATGGCACGATCTCAGCTCACCCAGCCTCCACTTCCGGGTTCAAGTGATTGCCCGCCTCAGCCTCCGAGTAGCTGGGATTACAGGCATGCACCATCACGCCCAGGCAATTTTGTATTTTATGAGGAGGGGTTTCTCCATGTTGGTCAGGCTGGTCTTGAACTCCCAACCTCAGGTGATCCACCCTCCTTGGCCTCCCAAAGTGCTGGGATTACAGCTGGAGCCACCGTGCCCTAGATTATTCTTAGAGTCAGATTCAAAACCAATACATTTGCAGTATGATATATATAGCATGTATATTCCTGTACTCATACCCTAGGTCACATCAACTCTGCCACCCATTTGAGCTTAAGAATGTGATCTTGGAATGAGTAGCATCAGATCTTTGTCCAGCTGCATTTGCCAGGGTATAGCCCACTCACGATTTTCTTTCATGTACCCCTAATGCTTGGCTCCTGCACACCAACTCAGTTTTTTCTCCTCAGGTTCCTCAATGCTCTATTGTTGGTGATTTCTCAACATGCCAGTTATTCAACAAAGCTTTCATGTTTTAAAATATTTTATTTATTTTGCTTATTTTATTTTTGTAGAGACAAGGTCTCTCTCTTTCCTAGGCTGGTCTCAACCTCCCTGGGTTGAGTATCTCAGCCTCCTAGGTATCTGGGACCATAGGAATTTCCATGTCTGGCTCATTTTATAAATTTAGAGATGGGGTCTCTCTTGTTACTAGGCTGGTCTCAACTCCTGGGCTCAAGTGATCCTCTGACCTCAGCCTCTTGAGTAGCTGAGACCACAGGACTCCACCATGCCAGGTTATTTATTTTAGAGATGGGCTGTCACTATATTGCCAGGCTGGTCTCAAACTCCTGGCCTTGAGAAATCCCCAGTCTCAGCCTCCCCAAGTCCTGGGATTACAGGAGGCCACCATGCCCGCCTCAACAAAGCTTTTTGAGTATCGGCTCTGTGGGATACAGCAGTAAAATCAAACAGCTGTGGCTCTGCTTCTGGGAGCAGCAAGTGTTTATTTTAATAGCCCTTAATTTGTATGTGTTTTATTTGATTTATTCGTGTTTATCTGAGCCTCCCAATAAGCTGTGGAGCAGTCACATCTTTGTTTGTACCTCAGCACCTGGCAGAGAGCCCAACAAGAGAGGCAGCCTTTGAAAGCTTCATTACTCAATTGATCATACAAAACCTCAACTCACCCAAAAGGCTGGCCTTTAGATATTGAGGGTTTCCTTCTTTCCATATAGACAAAATCACACATGGTATGCATGCATATATGCTATGAATGAGGCTCCCAATCTTTCCATTCACAAAATCACACACATTCAGTATGCGTTATATGTGCCATGAGCAGGGTGGTGTCTACTCTCCAAATTCCTGTGTTAAAGTTCTGTTTCCCATGTGTCTGTACTTGCAGCGAAATAATTGGGGTTAAATGAAATCGTAAGTTAGGACTAGGCAGTGAAGTTGGTGCCTTTAGGGGAAAAGATCCAGAGGACTTGCTTGCTGTGTCTCTCCTCATGTGAACACACAAACCAAGACAGTCCTCACAGGAACTAAACCCAAACCCAAACTTGATCTTGGACTTCCCAGTCTCAGAACTGTGAGAAAATAAATTCCTTTTGTTTAAGTACCCAGTTTTGCTTTTTATTATGGCATCTGAGAAGACTATGATTTTCGCCCTGCCCACGTCGTCCATCCTTTTCTCCGCATGTGTGAGACCCCAGTCCTATCATATCCTTTCTTTCTTCCTTTATTTTAAAGGGACCTTGAATTTACTGATTTTGGCAATGTGACAGCTGGAGGCATATCCTTTTCTCCTTTTGAGTAGGTGTAACAAAAATCTATGTTCAGTTAATAAAATCAATTAAACCAAAGTTATTGGGTGAAACTTGAGGTCCCTCAAGAGGGGCTGAGTGGCCAACAACCCACTTTTGCTTTCTCTGCATCATGCTGGGCCTGCCTGGAATAATGATGTGATGTCAGGTTCCAGCAGCAACTAGAGCAGGAGTCCCCCTAGAGTGAGGTCCTATTCCAAGAATGACAGAAATATGGAGCAAAGGTGCCAGGATGGTTGCTGACACTGCAAGATGGCTCCGGCCAGACGAACTCTCCTGACCTCACTACAGACAGGGGTACATTTTAATCTACGTTCAAAATCAGGTTTGTTTCAGTGTTATTTAAATCACCTTTTTTTTTTATTTTGGCCTCCATTGCGGGCTGAGCAAAATTTAGTAGAGACCTCCTGTGAGGTATTGTGGGCAGCCAAGGCAGTTAGAGGTGTCTGAGCCACGCAGTTCTGTGAACTCCCAAAAGGAAGCCTCCTGAGTCAGTGGGGGGATGGATTTTATAGATGGGTGGATGGGGGAGTTTGGATGTATGGATAAATGGACAACCATCCCGGATGCATGGATTGATTGAGAGATAAATGGGTAGATGAATGAATAAATGGGTGGATGAATGAATGCATGGACAAATGGGTGGGTGGTGGATGGATGGATGGATGAAAAAGGTGGGGTATACATGGATGGATGGATGGATGATAGATAAGGGTTTGGTGAATGGGTGGCGAATGTAGTGTGGATGAATAAATGGATGGATGGATGAATGGGTAGATGGGTAGATGGATGGATGGATGGATGGAGGGTAGATGGATGGATGGACAGAAAGATGGGTGGTGGGTGGTTGAATGGATGAGTTGGATGGATGGACAAGTGGTGGGTGTATAAGGGGATGGATGGATGGATGGATGGATGGATGGATGGACGGACCGAGGACAGATGAAAAATTTAGTGGAATAGGTGGGTGGATGTATAGAATGAAGGGTTTTGTATCCATGAATGGATGGATGGGTGGGTGCACAGATGGATATGTTACCCGGATAGATGGGAGGATAATTGGATGGATGGAAAATAGTTTCATGGACAGACGGATGGATGGGTGGCTAGAAAAAAAAGATGGATGAATAGACAGATGGGTGAGTGGATGGATGAGTGGATGGATGGACTGATAACTTACAAACAATACTTTTCACCTGATTTTTGTATCATTGTTTAAATTTCTATGTGTTCATTCATTGAGAACAGCTGTGAATCAGGGGGTCTGGATTCATTAACCCCTCTGCTGATGGAAACATCCAGGGCCATTGAGCTTGTCAGTGGTGGCTGGGATTAAAATCAAACCTTTTGCCTGAGTCAGGTCATTTGCAGCACATTGCCTTGGCTGCCTCAAAACCAAGAATTTTCCTCAGAGTGTTCACAGTGGTCAGATAAAGGTGTCTTGTATCCCAGGTTCATTGTTTATGGTTTGCATCAGTGGTGCAATCATTTTTAAAACATAATTTAATTTGGCAAAAACTTGATGTGTGATCCTATGTCTGTGTGTCTTTTAATTGTCTTACCTGTAGCATTAGTTGAGTCTTGGAAGAATTAAAAGGCATTAGGAAGATGCATAATAGACCAAACAACTACTTTGTTGATGAAGCTTATGCTTGCATTTAGTTTGACTTAGAGTCAAGAAAGAATCAACTTCCAGAATCCTGTATTTGAAGCAGAATCCTGTTTACCTACGTCTCTGTAGATGGGTAAACACACCTTGTGGGTTAGAACCAGTGGTCCGTTAGGACTGTATCCAAGACCTGGGGTTGAGTCTTGATCTGACAAGTGTTGACTATGATGGTCCCAGTGCTGAATCTGGAAAGCCACCTAGGGTCTTCCAAACATAGAATGTGACAGGAGGCTGTTGGATTTGTGTCTGTTAATTTGTGTTTATCTGAGTTTTCCAACAAGCTAGAGCAGGCTCAGCTTTGTTTTGTTTTGTTTTTTCTTTGTTTCAAGTTTTAATCAAAGCTTATATATAGATTACTTTATTCCTGCATCTTCTCGATTGTTTCTTCCTTGTATTTGCCCTTTTCCTTTCCCTACTTGGATTTGCTTTCGTTCAAAGATCTTTGCGGTCTTTGTCCAGTTTAGCCTAGTATAACCACCTTGCTGGGTGAATGCCTATATGGACAGTTGTGCCATTAGCCTTTTCCGCTGCACCGTTCAATTGATAACATATTTCTTCCTGTAAACCTGGACTACTTTGCCAATTTGCTGACCTTTATAGTGTCCTCATGTACAAGCTGAACTTCATGATCCTTTCGGATGGGCATGGATGCTCGTTGTACTTCTTTCAGCTCTTTGGAAACAGGGAAGACATAATCTTCCTGCAGAATGTGGGAAGGTGATTGAAATACCTGCGATTCTTGCTTTGGTCGGAGTCTACAAAGGATTAAACTTCATTTGGCGCTCCTGCTTCGGTGATGGCCCAAAGGCTCAACTTTGTTTTAACATGGTACCTGGCAGACAGCCCAATGTGAACTGGGTACTTTAGATTCTTAATTGCTCTACTGAATGCAGGCAAAGGCAAAAGTGGCGGACCTAAACACTATGCAATAACAAAGCTCACTATCTCTTTCTTTTGCACACACACACAAACCTTACAAAGTGTGAGAATGCACATGGTAAAGATTAGCTTACATAGGAATTCTAAAAGGCCTGATTGTTTCAGTTATTTGTATAACTAGTTATCCAAAATTACGCTTTAAAGAGCCACTAGCAGCAGTGCGGTGGCTAATGCCTGTAATCCCAGAACTTTGGGAGGCCAGGTGGGCAGATCACGAGGTCAGGAGTTGGGACCAGCCTGGCCAATATGAGTGAAACTCATCTCTACTAAAAATATTAAGCTGGACATGGTGGTGCGTGCCTGTGGTCCCAGCTACTGGGAGACTGAGGCAGGAGTATTGCTTGAACCTGGGAGGTGGAGGTTGTGGTGAGCAGAGATCCTGCCACTGTATTCAACCTGGGCAACAGGTGAGACTCCATCACAAAAAAAGAAAAGAAAAAAAAAAGAGCCACTGCATGTATTTTCTTCATAAATCTGCAGTGTGGACAGATCTCAGCATGGGTGACTCTTCTGCTGAATTAGAGGCTGGGCTAAATCACAGAAGCTTTGCTCATCCATTTCGTCTTGGGCTGGCTGTTGAAAAGACTAGGACTAGGTACAGGATTTATGGGCCGAATGCAGAATGAAAACATGAGTCCCCCAAACTTTTAAAATTTCAAGATGACGAAACAGGTATTCATCCAAGCATGGGATCCTTCTGAGCCTCCACCTGCATAGCCCTGTGGGCTCATGAAATTAACCCTGGCTAGGTATTTGGTGTGGCCGTCTAGAACACCCATCATGGCCTCTCTGACCAGGCTTTCACAGCATATGGCTGGATCCCAAAGTGAACATAGAGAGGAGACAGGCAAAGTGAGGGTGACAGTTACAGCACATTACAACCCCGGTTTCTGAAGTCACGTGGCATCACCTCTGCATAAAACGAGCCACAAATATCACCCAATTTCAAGGAAGGGAATTAGATTCCCTCTCGATGGGAGCGCCAGGTTCTGGAAGGTGTGGGACAGAAATATTGCTGTGGCCATTTTGTGAAAATATAATCTCTTAACAACAATATGTGCATCATTGTGCTGAGCTGACGTAAGCACATTTAAGCACTGTAATGTAATAACATGTGAAATTATGTTTGTTATCCAATAAACATTGACTTAGCAAATGAGAGTGTTACAGATTGTCTCTACATGCAAAACATGCCAAGGGTAAATCCTTACTTTCATCAAATAGCCAGTTGTTCTATTGAGGAGGCAAAAGAAACAGAACAACACACGACACCACCAAAATAACAATTTATCTCACACAACGTGATATAGTCTACAGATGATGGACACAGGTGCTGTGCCAGGAAAAGGAGAAAAACAGAGAGCCATGCTGGTTGAAAATGTTTACGTGAATAGACTGCATTTAAGCTGGGTTGTGTACATGTGTAGGAGTTTTCCCAGATAGAAAATGTACAGGCATCCATTCCAGAGCATACATGCATGAGCAAAAACACAGACATTGAGGAAAAATTATGACCTTAATGAGTAGGAGGAGAGTGGGAGGTGAGGGTGGTGGTAGTCTGGGATCAGGTGGGATGAACCTTGTGCCTACCACAGTTGGTATAGGTTTGGCTCTGCTCCCTCAAATCTCATCTCATTGTAACCCCAGCATGGAATACAGTGAAAACAGATCAACATTATTGTGTTCTCAGTGGTTCACTCCTGCAAACCCAGCACTGTGGAGTCTAAGGGGAGGATCTCTTGTGGCCAAAGTTTGAGGGCCAGCCTGGGCAACACAATGACACCTTATCTCTTTAAAAAAAAAAAAATTAGCAGGACATAGTGGTGACACCTGGAGTCTCAGTTACTTGGGAGGCTGAGGTGGGATGATCCATGAGCCTAGGAGTTCAAGGGTTGCAGGTGAGTATGATCATTGCCTCTGCCTCCAGCCCAGGTGACAGGTGAGATCTTGTCTCTAAAACAAATAAATAAGTATTTTTAAAATTTCTGCACTTGACCTTTACAGGTGTTCACTTATCTCCTGACTTGAAACCTTTCTGGCTGCCAAATCCATAAGCCTGAGCTGCCTCAGTGAGGCTGAGATCCTGAGCTAACCAAGCGCTAGCTGAGGTCATCGAAACCAGCCTGCTCTGGCCACCCAGCAGCTGGGCACTGACTCATAGTGATCCAGCTGACCCCAGAGCTGCCTCATGAGCCAAACCCAAATAGCTGAGCCACAGAATCAGGAATGAACTAAATGGGTATGGTTTTAAACAGCACGTTTTGGAGTGGTTTGTCATGCTGCAGAGTTAATCACTGTTACCTAACAGCTTCTCAACATCTCCACATCCCCATTCCACACAGACTTATTGAAATTTGCCGAGTTTTCGCTTTGCTAGGCACCTTGGGACACAAGATAAAAGCATCCTCAAGGGCTTTGCCATCCTTTTGGGGTTGGAGAAAGGAGTACACACACTGTTCAGTTCATGATCATAAACTGTTTCTCTGGCTGATTTCCACGCAATCATCTTCTGGTGATTAACGCCAAACTAACTAGTCTAGTCTGTGGTTTGCAGATTCTTCAACATTTAAAATATCCTTTGATTCGGTCTTGGTTGTGCTATATGGGCAGCAAATATCCAACAGAATCACATTAATAGCTGCTTGAATTATAAGCCATGTATTTCTCATATTTATTGCACTAAACCTGAAGCAGGGTAGATGTAAAATGGCCCCATCAAAACCATCCTCAGAACACTTTTCCACTGCTGGCGGGAATGTAAACTAGCACCACCACTGTGAAAAACAGTGTGGAGACTCTTGAAACTAAAGTAGAACTACCTTCGGAAGCGTCTCACTACTGGGTATTCTCAGTGGGGAAAAAAAGTCATTATGAGGAAAAAGACATTTGCACACACATTTATAGGCACAATCCACAACAGCAAAGATAGGGAAGCAATCAGTGCCCATCAGCAATGCGTGCATAAACAAAATGTGGTATACATACACCATGGAATACTACTCAGCCATAAAAGGAATGGAATAATGTCTTTGCAGCAACTTGGATAAGCTGGAGGCCATTATTATTTTGTTTTTTTATTTATTTTGAGATGGAGTTTTGCTCTTATCGCCAGCTGGAGTGCTGAGTGCAATCTTGGCTCACTGCAACCTCTGCCTCCCAGGTTCAAGTGATTCTCTTGCCTCAGCTCTCGAGTAGCTGGGATTACAGGCATGCCCGACACCCTTTCTTGTATTTCTAGTAGAGACAGGGTTTCTCCATGATTGGTCAGGCTGGCCTCAAACTCCTGACCTCAGGTGATCCGCCTGCTGTGCCTCCCAAAGTGCTGGGATGACAGGTGTGAGCCACCAGCAGCCCTGGAGGCCGTCATTCTAAGTGAAGTAACTCAGGAATGGAAAACCAAATATCATTATGTTCTCATCTGTAAGTAGGAGCTAAGCTATGAGATGCAAATGCAAAATATTATGGAACTGGGGGACTCGGGGTGAGGGGGAAAGGGGGTGAAAATAAAATACTACCTATTCAGGCCAAGCATGGTGGCTCACCTGTAATCCCAGCACTTTGGGAGGCCGGCGGGTGGATCATCTGAGGTCAGGAGTTGAACCAGCCTGGCCAACATGGTGAAACCTCATTTGTACTAAAAATACAAAAATTAGCTGGTGGCGGCCCCCGCTGTAGTCCCAGCTACTTGGGAGGCTGAGCCAGGAGAATCACTAGAACCTGGGGTGGAGTTTGCAGTAGGCCGAGATCACGTGACTGCACTCCAGTCCGGGCAGCAAGTGAGACTGTTTCAAAACACAGACAAACAAACAACAACGGCTACATTGGATACAGTGTACATTGTTCAGGTGACAGGTACACTAAAGCTCAAAATCACCACTAAAATTTATCCATGTAACCAAAAACCACCTTTACCCCAAAACATTGAAAAAAAAATCTGTCACACACCAGGGGATGTGTGAGCAAAGGCAGGAAGGAACAGAGCCCCGGGAAGGGAAAGGGGTCACTGAGATGACAGGGAGGGCAGGATTCTATCAGTCAGTGTCCAGGCAGGCAGTGGTGGGAAAGGGGCCCTGGTCAGGAGTTTCTGTGCTGGGCCTCGGGCCATAGAGCTGAGCTGGGGTGATGTGCACAGCCTGGGCTCATGATCAGGTGCTGTGCCGTTGGAGGGTGTCTGCTGCCTGGGGACTCAGGAGGAGACTGGGGTATGAATGAATTCCTGGGGTGGCAACAAATGACCACAAACGTGGTGTAAAACAACAGGACTGATCGGGCCAGTGGCCCCACGCCTGTCACGCACCCTCTGGGAGGCCGGGTGAGGCGGATCCCCTGAGTTCAGGAGTTTGAGACTAGCCTGGCCAACCGGACAAAACCTCTCTACTAAAATACAAAATTAGCTGGTGGGTGGTGCACACCTGTAATCCCAGCTACTTGGGAACTGAGGCAGAAGTCACTTGAACCCAAGGGAGGTTGTCTTGAGCCGGTGTGCCACTGTACTGCAGCCTGAACAACAGAGCAAGACTCTGTCTCAAACACAAAACAAAACAACAATAGGAATTTATTCTCTTCCAGTTCTGGAGCAACAGTCTGAGATCAAGGGGGCAGGGCTGTGCTCCCTCTGGAGGCTCGAGGAGGATCCCCCTGCTCCTCCCAGCTCCTGGGGCTCAGGCTCCCTGGGCTTGTGGGCATCCTCCAGTCCCTCCTCCGTCTCCACCTGGCCTTCTCCTCCGTGTCTGTCTTCCTCGCCTCTTGTTATAAACACAGGTCACTAAATCAGGGCCCCCCTGTGACCTCAACTCAAAGACTGGAGGCTGAATTCTGTCCTCTAAATTGATCAGTTGACATCCCCAAGTGCTAGGACTGCAGGGTGTCGCTGTGTTTGGAAGATGTTCTTTAAAAGGTGATTAATATAAAACGAGGTCATTCGGTGGGTCTAATCTGATATGATTAGTGGCCTTATAAGAAGAAGATAGTGGGACACAGACCACGGCTCCCCGCAGGAAAATCCATTCTCCCCCTCCCAGCTCCCGGGGCTCCAGGCATCCCTGGGCTGGCGCATCTCTCCAGTCTCTGCCTCCATCTCCCTTGGCCTCCTCCTCTGGTCTCCCTCTTCTGTCTCTTACAAAGGCTGTCATTGGGGTGGAGGTCCACCTATACCATGATGATCTCATCTTGATTTGTGCTGTTTTATTGTTTGAGATGAGGGCTCACTCTGCCCGAGGCTGAGTGCAGTGATCACGATCTCGGCTCAAGGCCCTCCCCTCCCCGGTTCAAGCAATTCTCCTGCCTCAAACCTCCCAAGCAGCTGGGACTACAGGCGCCTGCCACCTCCGCAGCTAATTTTTGTACCGAGGCAGGGTTTGCCATGTTTGGGAGCTGGTCTGAACTCCTGACCTCAGTGATCCATCCGCCTCAGCCTCCCAAGTGCTGGGATGACAGGCGTGAGCCACCGCCTGGCCCCTCATCTTAAATTCTTAACTCAATTACATCTCCGAGACCCCTTTCCAAGTAGGTTCCCATTAGATTCTGGGGATGAGGACAGGACATATCTTTTAGGAGGCCCACTGTACAGTCCACTACAGTTGTATCCAGTTGCTTCCAAGCTCAAAGGGGAGGCTCCTTTGGCCTCTCCCAGCCCTTGGCTCAGGAGTCCCTAGCCCTTGGCCAGCTTACCTCATCTCTGCCTCCATCTCCAGGGACCTTCTCCCTGTGTGTCTGTCTGGTCTTCTTTACCGTCTCTTAAAAGGTTGCCTGTCATTGGATGTAGGACTCACCCTCATTCATCTAACAAATCCATCTACAAGACCCTATTTCCAAGGGGCTCATTCTAACTCCTAGGGGACAGGAGTTTGGAGGGCCACTGTTCACCCCAATACAGGTTTTACTGTCAAATATCAGTCCCCAGTTGGGCCCCTACCATTTAGAAACTCACAGGCCTGGTCCCTCTGACACAGTCTCTAAAATCAACTCCCAGGGGGAGAAAGTGGGGCGTGGAAGGGTGAAGGGACTACAGTCCCGGGATACTGATTCAGTACAAAAATGACATGCGGCCACTGCAAAGGGCTATCCCCCCTTAAACACAGGACAGGGCTGGGGGCGGTGGCTACTTTGTAATCAGCACTTTGGGAGGCCGTGGCAGGCGGATCACAAGGTCAGGAGTTCGAGACCCAGCCCCAAAACAGTGAAACCCCGTCTCTACTAAAATAGAAAATTAGCCAGGCATTGTGATGCACCTGTCATCTACTTCTCAGGAGGCTGGGGCAGGAAAACCGTTTGAACCACGGAGGTGGGTTACAGTGAGCCAGATCTGCCTCACACTCCAGCCTGGGTGTCAGGCGAGACTCCATCTCAAACAAAAAGAAAAAAAAAGTCACCCGGACTAAGAATAAAAGTCCGTTCAACTGGGGTTCTAGAAATCTTCCCAGTACTGTTGCGAGGAAAAATTCAACTCTTGAAACCAGTAACTTTAAAGGCATTGATTTGGCTCGCTCTAGAATTGCCGTTCTAAAAGTCAATTAAACCATTTTGTCTGAAACCTTCTCACTGCTTCTTGGAATAAATGGGTAAGAATAGATAAATACGAAATAAATAAAACATTATTTTTGGCAGAGGGACTGATTATATTCAAATTATCCTCAAAAAGCAAATAAAATATAGAAATGAATTTGGCAAAAATTTTCTTCACTTTAGGTTTCAATGTTTGTACAGTTTTGAACTGGGGTTTTTCACATAAAAACATGGGGCTTAATTTCTTACTGTCAGCATTTTCTGTTAGAATCACTTTTTCTGTCTGTCTTGGGTGATGCTTTTCCTTTGGAAAATCACTTCTTTATTGTTTAATTTACAGAAGGTGTTTGAAATATTCATATTAACATAAGAATATTTTAATATCAGAAAAACTTAAAGAAAAAGTAGGCGGGAAGGAAAAGTTAAAAGACATGGGAAACAAAAAATTGCGCCAAAAGTCCTGAAAATGTTTTGCAATGGGAAAACCCTTTCCTTTTCAAATACCACTGGAAATGATGGGAAGGAAAACACCTCATTTTAGTGGTCACCACAGGGCCCCAAGCATGGTTAATCTGGCTCAAATTTTTTATCGAGGCCCGTCAGGAGCGTGGGTGTTTATTATCCATTTGAAAGAAATGAAGCCAAGATGGCTCCTCCCGTGAAGGAGGTCCCAGGGTGGCCTTGGGTGGGTGGACTCTTCTTTAGCCTCTGCAGCAATGCTTGGGAATCAGCCTGGGGCCTTCTTGCGTGACTCTCACCACTGAGAATTCCCAATCAAGTCAAGGTGCCCTTCTTTGTGTGTGTGTGTGTGTGTGTATACAGACACACATGCATAGTGTGCTCGATGTTTGGACATAGCATAAAAAGTAAATTAATTAAATGTGGGGATACACAGGAAAATAAATGAGTAAATGGACAGATATAGATACATGAATGCATATAGGTAAATATCAATATGTGGACCCAAAAGGTGCATGGATAGATGATTGCTAAATAGATAAGATACATTATGGATATATTGATAGAAAGTGGGATTCATGGATAAATGATGGATGAGGTGACACATGGCGAATGGGCCCAGACAGATGGGTAGGTAAGTGAACAGACGGATAGATGATAGATGGTAGATGAAATAGATAAAAAGATGAATGGATGAGGTAGATGAATAGAATGGATATAGAGATGATAGATATGGATAAAATGGATAGATATAAAATAGAAGAATAGGTAGTTAGATATATAGCTATAGAATATAGATGATGATATGGATAATATAGATGGAATAAACGAATAGATGATAAGATAAATGCATGGCAGATATATAGATAGATATGGATAGATATATAGACAGATATGGATGATGGATGAATGGATACAGAGAGAGAAAATAAATAAATAAATAAAAAAAGAAGGCCAAAGTGCTACACCACCTGTAATCCCCCATATTGGGAGGCCAAGGCAATAATTGTGGCCCAGGGTTTTTAAACTAGCCTGGGCAACATGGGAGAACCCATCTCTAAATTAAAATAGCAGGAATGGTGGTACTACCTTAGTCACACTCTTGGGAGGCTGAGGTAGGGATTGTGAGCCCAATTTGATGCTGCAGTGAGCTTAGTCACACCACGCCTCTGCCGGGCAAGGGCAAGACCTTGTCTCCTAACAAAAAGAAAAAGAGATGACAGACAGATGGATACAGGTGACACCTACGGAGAAACAGACAGCTAGATCAATAGAGACAGAGAAAGAGAGCAGAAAAACAGGGGGAAAAGGGTGTTCGTTTTGAACTATTTAAGGGGTTTCTCAGCCTCAACTTGGACATTGGGTCTGGATCACTCTGGTAGGCGCCCCTTGCACTTTTGGGGCCCCGAGGCCAAAAAAGGGCCCCGGGGCTGTGGTAGAAGGATCCCCCCGGGGCCCCCAAAGGGGGAACCCCCTGCCACGCCTTTTTGACTGCTTAAAAACTGGCGAATAAACCCCAGTTAAAACCACCTGGGGTGAGGGCCTACCAGCCCGGGGAAAGGGGGGATAGAACTTTTAAAAATTCTTTCCAAAAAGTAAGTCTGACCAATGTCCTTTTTTTTTTTTAAAAGGGGGTTTGCTCTTGCCCCCACGGGGTCTGCATCTCGCCCCTGTCCTCAGGTTCAAGTGATTCTCCTCTTCACCCCCCAAAGAGCGGGACAAATTTTTGTCTTTTAGAGGGGTTTTGTTGGGGGCTGGTCTCCCAAATGCTGACCTCGATCCACCCCCCGGGCCCCCCAAAGGGTGGTTCAGGTGTGAGCCACCCCGGGGTCTCTTTATAAAACACTGATTCGGGTGGGGCTCCACCCCCGACCATTTTTTAACTCCCCTCCCGCGCCATCACTGGCCGGGGGGGCGTTCAGTTGTTTGGTGACCGGGGGAAGCCCTTAAAAAACTGGGAAAAGATTCTCCAAAACCGGGGGCTGGGGGCAGACAAAGGGGTGCGATTCAGTGTCTGGTGGGGGCCCCTTCCCGGTTCCCAGATGGGCCCCTTTCTTGTCCTCCGGGGGGGGCCTTGGGAGGGCCTCATCCCCTCCCCGGGGCCCTTTCCCCCTCCCTCCCAAGGCCCCCGCCCCCATCCCCTTGGGTGGGGGGTCAAAAAAAAAGGGGGGAAAACCCAAAACAAACTTTTACTACTTTTAATATACAATTTTTTTAAAAAAAAAATTTTAACTCCATGAAATTCCTTTTTTCCTTGACTTGGATTCTAATCTTTTTCTATTTCAAAAAAAGAAAATTTGTCCCCCCTGGGGCCAAATTCACCTGGATGTTTTTGCCATGGGCAGTCAGGGAAAAACTTTTTTAATAACCATGGGGCCGTTACTCAGTTTTCACTTCTTTTTTAAATTACCTTTTTTTGGCTGGGAGGTGGCTCATAATCCCGCATTTTGGAAACCAGGCGGGGGGGGGTCCCCATCAGGAGATCCAGACCAGCCTGGCTAACATGGGGGAAACCCCCTCTCTCTAAAAAAAAATTACCAGGTGTGGTGGCGGGTGCCCATAGTCCCAGCTACTTGAGAGGCTGAGGCAGGAGGGG
>DAKLCV010002481.1:0-37354 GCA_030247045.1 Colobus guereza | reverse complement strand
TCCCAGGACGAGGCTGGGGTGGGACTCCTGGTCATGGGGGTTAGTGAGACAATAGGGGCGAGGTCCCTTCTCCTATCTGGGATGCCTGGCTAGTCCTGGTCACAGGCGACTCGCCTTCGAAGTGGGCCGAGGTTTAGAGACCCTCCGCGCCACTGGCCACAGCTGCAGTGCAGTTGTCGCCTTCCCACTAATGATATGTTTCTGTTAACACCTAAGCTAAAATTGTATCCATTTTCCTGCAGGGTGGTGGAACAACTTTAGCCTGACAAATAACCCTGAATATTCTTGCAGTCCACGTTTCCTTTGTCCGAAAAGAGTCAAACTGGGCCGGCGCAGTGGCCCACCTGTCATCCCAGCTCTTTGGTGAGCCGAGGCAGGCAGATCACCTGAGGTCGGTTGGAGACCAGCCTGACCAAGGTGAAACCCTGTCTTCTAAAATACAAAATTAGGCATGTGGTGGTGTGCACCTGTGGTCAGCTACTCAGGAGGCTGAGGCAGGAGAATCACTTGAACCTGGGAGGTGGGAGTTGTAGTGAGCCAAGATCAGGCCACTGCACTCTGTCACTCCTGCCTGGGTGACAGGCGAGACTCATCTCAAGAAAAAAAAAAAAAAAAAAAGAGAAGAAGGGGTCCAACTCTAAAATATTTGAAGAGATTTAATCAGGCCAAATATGAGTGACCATGTCCGTGACACAGCCTCAGGGTCCTGAACGTGTGCCCAAGGTGGTCAGGGGTATAGCTTGGTTTTATACGTTTAGGGAGGCATGAGGCATGAATGAAATATAAGACACATTGGTTTTGTCCAGAAAGGTGGAACAACTTAAAGCAGGAAGCTTCAACACAAGTAGATCTTAGAATTTTCTGATTGGCAATTGCTTGAGTTTCTTTAAAGTCCTGGGATCAATAGAAAAGAATGTCTGGGTTAAGATAAAGAATTGTGAGGAATCAAGTTCTTATTTAAACAGGAAGCCTTTGGGTGCTAGGATCAGAGAAGAGGTTGTAAAATGTTTCTTCTCAGACTTAAAGGCTGTGTGGATGTTAACACCGGAGGGCATCGTGAGGCATGTGGGACCTGCTTGGCATCACGGCCTGAAACAGTCTCTGAGGTTAAATTTTTAAAAAGCTCTGTCTGAGAGGAATCCATTCAGATGTTTTGAAGGTGGGAGGTGGGGGCTTAGAATTTTATTTTACTGTATTTATTTGGTTTTGAGAGGTCTTACTCTGTCGGCCAGGCTAAAGTGCAGTGGCGCCATCTCAACTCACTGCAACCTCCACCTCCCAGGTTCAAGTGATTCTCCTCCAGCCTCCTGAGTAGCTGGGACTACAGGCACCTGCTACCACACCTGGTTAATTTTTGTATTTTTAGTAGAGGCGGGGTTTCACCATGTTGGCTAGGCAGTCTGGAACTCCTGACCTCAAGTAATCCACCCACCTCAGCCTCCCAAAAATTTTATTTTTGGTTTTACAAGCCCTGCCTCATCTATTGGCCCATTCCTGGGCTGGCAGACTTGCTGTCTGGCCAGCTGAGTCAGGGCTCTGAGATAACAACTGTCTTTTTATTGTATTATTATTATACTTTAAGTTCTGGGGTACATGTGCAGAGCGTGCAGTTTTATTACATAGTATACACGTGCCATGGTGGTTTACTGAACCCATCAACCATCATCTACATTAGGTATTTCTCATTACCCACCTCTAGCCCCCACCAACAGGCACCCGTGTGCTCCCTCCTGTGTCCATGTGCTTAACTCACTTATGAGTGAGAACATGTGGTGTTTGGTTTCTGTTCTTGTGGTGGTTGCTGAGAAGGATGGTTTCCAGCTTCATCCATGTCCTGCAAGGACATTAACTGATCCTTTTGGTGCATACTATTCCATGGTGTCTATGTGCACATTTTCTTTATTCTATTGATGGACACTTGGGTTGGTTCAAGTCTTTGCTGTTGTGACTAGTGCTACAATAAACATACATATGCATGTATAGTACAATGATTTATAATCCTTTGGGTATATGCCCAGTAATTTGCTGGGTCAAATGGTCTTGAGCTGTCCCTGCCTGTGGCCATACCACCCTCCCTAGGTCACCACTAGCTCAGAAACCTGCAAGGCTAGAGGGCTGGGCCTGTGCCCAGGTGGTGTGGTGATGCGTGTCTTCAAAGTGGGGTGAGCTTGCACACCAGAGGTTTCTTTTTCTTTTGGTTTCTTTTCAACAGCAAAAGCAACAAACTGTGCACTTTAGAGCATGAGGAAAATGTAATCATTCTTCATGGGAACACCATCTAAAGTGTTACCTCTTGGAGTGAATCCGATGAATTTAACCAGAGCTCTTCAGTGGTACTTTCTCCTGCACCTCTCCCCGACCTCCCCATGTGGCCTTGACTCTACCAGTGCTTTTCTTTTCCCTGGCCACAGTCCTGGGCTGGGATCGAGGAGGTGTGGACCCTAGGTCAGGGTAAGCAGGAGGACCCTGGGGGCTCATTTGAGGAGAAGGGGATGCTGGAGCTGCCTGGGCATTTGGCACCCTAGGGCAAGTCTGACTTGGGATGAAGCAGAGATGAAAAGAAAGCAGGGTCTTTCTCTCATACCCAGAGACCCCTCTGCCTGTGAACTTCTGCTTCACCTGTTACCTCAAAAGGCTCTACCCTGGACAATCTCCAGCCTCTGCATTTGGATGGCACTGCAGGTGAAGCTTCCCTCCTCGGACTGTCCATTATGTCCCAGTGAGTCTAGAATCTGGCTGCCTTTCAGGGAGGCATGAGTCCTCTGCCAGCCATAATAAGGCGCAGCATCAGCTTCTGAAGGCCAGGCTGAGGCTTTTATTTGTTCACACAGATAAGCATTTGGAAGACTTCTGTTTCTAATTCATTTAGTTAGATGCCTTTTTGCTTTTTTCTTTTCTTTTTTTTTTTTTTTTTTAACTACCATTCTTGGGCTCCAAATGCAATTTCCATAATATTCTGCAGACACTCTGGAACTGGCACCAGGGCTGTAACCTCAGAATGAAAATTAAATTAATTGAAAAGTCTTCTGAATTGTGTCCAGGTGCCATGGGAAGCATCTTTTGAAGGCCACAAACTAGGCTGAGAAGGATGGGGAACTCACCCGGGGCAGTCTCCATGTTTCCGTTTATTTCACAGTGGAACCTCAAAAATAACCATGTTCTGACCATTTCGAGGGGCCATAGTATCCGCTGCACATTTCAAGCCTAACCCTTAGCTCAGCCTCCTGTAAAACCTTCCTAAAAATTGGTTCTTCTTCTGTTTGTTTGTTTATTGAGACAAGTTCCTCTCATCGTCAGGCTGGAATGCAGTGGTGTGATCTTGGCTCACTGCAACCTCTGCCTCCCAGGTTCAAAGCAATCCTTGTGCCTTAGTCTCCTGAGTAGCTGCAGCTACAGGCGCCCATCCACCATGCCTGGCTAATTTTGTATTTTTAGTGAGATGGGATTTCACCATGTTGGCCAGGCTGGTCTGAACTCCTGACCTCAAGTGATCCACCCTCGGCCTCCCAAAGTGCTGGTATTACAGGTGAGCCACTACCCGGCCAAGATTAGTTCTTCTGACTTTGGACTTTTCATACCCTGCTCTCAAACCCGTTTATATGTTTTATACTGCACACACATGGGTTATGATTATAGTCCATCCTCATGCGCGCATGCGCGCACCACATACATACACACTATTGTGTGGGCTTTTCCTCACACTTTCTAGGGGATCTGGTTTTCTTGCCCACGGGGCTTTGTTTACTAGCCTGGGAAATGGGTCTAAATACACAGCTGCAAATTCAAGGACTGAAAATCAAACTACAGCACAGAACACAGAACTCCATGGAACAGGAAAAGCATCGGGGCAGGGGTTGTCAGAAAGAACCATTTCAAAGATAAGTGCATCCTTGAAAATATGTCTAGACTGGGCATGGTGGCTCACACTGTAATCCCAGCACTTTGGGAGGCTGGGTGAGGCGGATCACCTGAGGTCAAGTTTGAGACCAGCCTGACCAATAGTGGTGAAACTATTAAAAATACCAAAATTAGGCCAGGCGGTGGCTCAAGCCTGTAATCCCAGCACTTTGGGAGGCAAGATGGGCGGATCACGAGGTCAGGAGATCGAGACCATCCTGGCTAACCCGTGAAACCCCGTCTCTACTAAAAATACAAAAAACTATCAGGCGAGATGGCGCCTGTAGTCCCAGCTACTCGGGAGGCTGAGGCAGGAGACTGGCATAAGCCGGGGAGAAGCTTGCAGTGAGCTGAGATCCATGCACTCCAGCCTGGGCGACAAAGCGAGACTCTGTCTCAAAAAAAAAAAAAACAAAAATTAGCCTGGTGTGGTGCACCTGTAATCCACAGCTACTTGGGAGGTTGAGGCAGGAGAGTCACTTGAACCCAGGAGGCAGAGGTTGCAGTGAGCCGAGATCACGCCACTACATTCAACCTGGGTGACAGCAAAAGAAAAAAAAAAAAAAAGAAAGAAGGAAATATGTCAATATGTCTAGACTGGGCACAGTGGTTCACACCTGTAATCACAGCACTTTGGGAAGCTGAGGGTGGGTGGATCACCTGAGGTCAGTTCAAGACCAACCTGGCCAACATGGTGAAACACCATCTGTACTAAATTACAGAAAAAATTTGCAGGGTGGTGGTGAGTGCCTGTAATCTCAGCTACTCTGGAGGCTGAGGCACGAGAATCACTTGAACTTGGGAGGCAGAGGTTGCAGTGAGCTGAGATCGTGCTGCCTCTTCACTCGGCCTGCATGACAGGCGAGACTCTGTCTCAAAAGATAAATAAATGAAAGAAAAAGAAAATATGTCTAGAGAGAATGTTGGCGTTCTTTCTGGTGGCAAGATGCTAGGTGCTGTGCTGGCGGTGATACAGTTGCCTCTGTGTCCCCTAAATCTCATGTCAAACTGAAATCCCCAGTGTTGGAGGTGGGGGCCTGGTGGGAGGTGACTGGATCATGGGGTCAGATCCTTCATGAATGGTTTTACACCACCCCCTCAATTAAACATCTTTCCTTCATAAATTACCTAGTCTTAGGTAGTTCTTCATCATTAGAGAATGGGCTCATATAAAGCTCCCATTGATTCTACATTATGGTGAGTTGAATTATTTCATTATACATTCGGGTATAATAATAATGGAAATAAAGTGCACAATCAATGTGATGCTTGAATCATCTAAAATCCCTCCCACCCTTGGTAGCATGGAAAAATTGTCTTCCATGAAACTGGTCCCTAGTACCAAAAGGTTGGGGACTGCTGTAACCATCAAGGAGGTGGACACAAATCCCACTTCTTCCAAAGTGTATCACACTGAAAAGTTAGGAAAAGAATAATTTCACTATGGAGGATCTCACAGACATAATTCAGATAGGATCGTGGGCTAATGGATGGGTGAGTGGATGGATGGATGGATGGATGGATAGATGTGGATGGATGGATGTGGGTGAATGAATTGAGGGTGGGTGGGTGGATGGAGTGGAATGTGGGTGGATGAATGGATGGATGAATGAGTGGATAGATGAAGGGTTGGATGATTGGGGGTGGATGTGGCCATGTATGGATGTGGATGGATGGATGGATGGATGGATGAATCAATACATGGGTGAGTGGGTGCATGGATGGACAGGCGGATGAATAGATGGATGAGTGGCTGGATGTTCTTATCTCCCTGTTCTCTCAAATTGTGACCAACAGATGTTCTCCTGATGTCTAGATTATCTTTTTTTTTTTTTTTTTGAGACAGAGTCTCACTCTGTCACCAGGCTGGAAGAGTGGTGTGATCTCGGTTCACTGCAAGCTCTGTCTCCTGGGTTCACGCCATTCTCCTGCCTCAGCCTCCCGAGTAGCTGGGACTACAGGTGTCTGCCACCACGCCTGGCTAATTTTTGTATTTTAGTAGAGATGGGTTTTCACTGTGTGTTAGCTAGATGGTCTCAATCTCCTGACCTTGTGATCCGCTCACCTCGGCCTCCCAAAGTGCTGGGATTACAGGTGTTAGCCACCTGTGCTCGGCTTTTTTTTTTTTTTGAGACAGGTTTGCTCTTGTTGCCCAGGCTGGAGTGCAATGGCGATCTCAGCTCACCGCAACCTCCACTTCCGGGTTCAAGTGATTGCCCGCCTCAGCCTCAGTAGCTGGGATTACAGGCATGCACCATCACGCCCAGCTAATTTTATATTTTAGTAGAGATGGGGTTTCTCCATGTTGGTCAGGCTGGTCTTGAACTCCCAACCTCAGGTGATCCACCCTCCTTGGCCTCCCAAAGTGCTGGGATTACAGGCGGGAGCCACCATGCTGGCCCCTAGATTATTCTTAGAGTCAGATTCAAAACCAATACATTTGCAGTATGATATATGCATGTGTTCCTATACCATTACCCTGAGTCATCAACTCTGCCACCCATTTGAGCTTAGAATGTGATCTTGGGAATGAGTAGCATCAGATCTTTGTCCAGCTGCATTTGCCAGGGTATAGCCCACTCACGATTTTCTTTCATGTACCCCTAACTGCTTGGCTCCTGCCACCAACTCAGTTTTTCTCCTCAGGTTCCTACAATGCTCTATTGTTGGTGATTTCTCAACATGCCCAGTTATTCAACAAAGCTTTTCATGTTTTAAAAATATTTTATTTATTTTGCTTATTTTTTTTTTTGTAGAGACAAGGTCTCTCTCTGTTACCTAGGCTGGTCTCAACCTCCCTGGGTTGGTATCTCAACCTCCTGTATCTGGGACCATAGGAATGTTGCCACCATGTCTGGCTCATTTTATAAATTTAAGATGGGGTCTCTCTGTGTTACCTAGGCTGGTCTCAAACTCCTGGGCTCAAGTGATCCTCCTGACCTCAGCCTCTTGGTAGCTGAGACCACAGGACTGCACCACCATGCCCAGGTTATTTTATTTTAGAGATGGGCTGTCACTATATTGCCCAGGCTGGTCTCAAACTCCTGGCCTGAGCAATCCCCAGTCTCAGCCCTCCCCAAGTCCCTAGGATTACAGGAGGCCACCATGCCCGCCTCAACAAAGCTTTTGAGTATCGGCTCTGTGGGATACAGCAGTAAAATCAAACAGCTGTGGCTCTGCTTCTGGGGCAACAAGTGTTTATTTTAATAGCCCTTAATTTATGTGTGTTTATTTAGATTTATTCGTGTTTATCTAGGCCTCCCAATAAGCTGTGGAGCAGTCACATCTTTGTTTGTACCTCAGCACCTGGCAGAGAGCCCAACAAAGAGGCAGCCTTTGAGAAGCTTCATTACTCAATTGAATGCATACACAACAAAACTCAACTCACCCAAAAGGCTAGGCCTTTAGATAATGAGATTTCCTATCTTTCCATATAGACACATGCACATGGTATGCATGCATATATGCTAGATGGAGCTCCCAATCTTTCCATTCACACACATGCACACACACATTCAGTATGCATGCTTATATGTGCCATGAGCAGGGTAGTGTCTACTCTCCAAATTCCTGTGTTGAAGTTCTGTTTCCCATGTGTCTACTTGCAGCAGGAAATAATTAAGGTTAAATGAAATCGTAAAGTTAGGACCCTAGGCAGTGAAGTTGGTGCCTTTATGAAAGAGATACCAGAGGACTTGCTTGCTGTCTCTCCTCCATGTGAGAACACAACAAACCAGAAGACAGTCCTCACAGGAACTGAACCAACCAGCTTCTTGATCTTGGACTTCCAGTCTCAGAACTGTGAGAAAATAAATTCCTTTTGTTTAAGTACCCAGTCTATGCTATTTTATTATGGCATCCTGAGAGACTAATACAGTATTTACATACACGCCTGTCACGTCCGTCCATCCATTTCTCACAATGTGAGACTCAGTTACCTATCCCATATCCTTTCTTTCTTCCTTTATATTAAGGGACCTTGAATTTCACTGATTTTGTAATGTGACAGCTGGAAGGCGATATCCTTATTCTCCTTTGCAGTTAGGTGTAACAAAAATCTATGTTCTAGTTAATAAAATCAATGTAAACCAAAGTTATTGGGTGAAACTTCTGAGGTCCCTCAAGAGGACTGGTGGCCAACAAGCCCACTTTTAAACTTTCTCTGCATCATGCTGGGCCTGCCTGGAATAATGATGTGATGTCTGGGTTCCAGCAGCTAGCTTAGAGCAGGAAGTCCTCTAGAGGTAGAGGTCCTATTCCAGAATGACAGAAAATATGGAGCAAAGGTGCCAGGATGGTTGCTGACACTGCAAGATGGCTGTGCCAGGCCAGACCAACTCTCCTGACCTCACTACAGACAGAGGAGTACATTTTAATCTTACGTTCAAAAATCAGGTTTGTTTCAGTGTTATTTAAATCACTTTTTTCTTTTATTTCTGGCCTCCATTGCCAGGGGCTGAGCAAAATTTATAGTAGAGACCTCCTGTGAGGTGCTTGTGGGCAGCCAAGGCAGTTAAGAGGTGTCTGAGCCTGCAGTGTCTGCTGAACACTCAAATGAAGCCTCCTGAGTCAGTGGGAGGATGGATGTAGATGGGTGGATGGGTGGGAGTTGTGGATGTATGGATAAATGGACAACCATCTGGATGCATGGATTGATTGAGAGATAAATGGGTAGATGAATAATAAATGGGTGGATGAATGAATGCATGGACAAATGGGTGGGTGAGTGGATGGATGGATGGATGAAAGGGTGGGGTGTATACATGGATGGATGGATGGATGATAGATAAGGTTTGGTGAATGGGTGGCGAATGTATGTGGATGAATAAATGGATGGATGGATGAATGGGTAGATGGGTAGATGGATGGATGGATGGATGGAGGGTAGATGGATGGATGGACAGACAGATGGGTAGGTGGGTGGTTGAATGGATGAGTTGGATGGATGAACAAGTGGTGGGTGTATGCAGGGATGGATGGATGGATGGATGGATGGATGGATGGATGGACGGACGGACAGATGAATAATTTAGTGAATAGGTGGGTGGATGTATAGATGAATGGTTGTATCCATGAATGGATGGATGGGTGGGTGCACAGATGGATATGTTATCCGGATAGATGGACGGATAATTGGATGGATGGATAAATAGGTGCATGGACAGGCGGATGGATGGGTGGCTAGAAAAATAGATGGATGAATAGACAGATGGGTGAGTGGATGGATGGACTGATAGACTTACAAACAAGTACATTTCTACCTGATATTTTTGTATCATTGTATAACTTTCTATGTGTTCATTCATTGAGGAACAGCTGTGAATCAGGGCTCTGGATTCATTAGCCCTCTGCTGATGAGGAAACATCCAGGGCCATTGAGCTTGTCAGTGGTGGGCTGGGATTAAAATCAAAACCTTTGCTTCTGAGTCCAGGTCATTTGCAGCACATTGCCTTTGACTGCCTCAAAACCACAGGAATTTTCCTCAGAGTGTTCACAGTGGTCAAAGATAAAGTGTCTTGTATCCCAGAGTTCATACATTGGAAATTTTATGGATTTGCCCATCAGTGGTGCAAATCATTTTAAAACAGTAATTTAATTTGGCAAAAACTTGATGTGTGATCCTATGTCTGTGTGTCTTTTAATTGTCTTACCTGTAGCATTAGTTGAGTCTTGGAAGAAATTAAAAGGCATTAGAGAAGTGCATAATAGACAAACAACTACTTTGTTGATGAAGCTTATGCTTGCATTTAGTTTGACTTAGAGTCAAGAAAGAATCAACTTCCAGAATCCTGTATTTGAAGCAGGAATCCTGTTTACCCCTCGTCTGCTTAGATGGGTAAACAACCTTGTGGAGTTAAACCAGTGGTCCGTTAGGACTGTCAAGACCTGGGTTGAGTCTTGATCATGACAAGTGTTGACTATGATGGTCCCAGTGCTGAATCTGAGAAGCCACCTAGGGTCTTCCAAAACATAGAATGTGACAGGAGAGCTGTTGGAATTTGTGTCTGTTAATTTGTGTTTATCTGGTTTTCCAACAAGCTAGGAGCAGGCTCAGCTTTGTTTTGTTTTGTTTTCTTTGTTTCAAGTTTTAATCAAAGCTTATATATAGATTACTTTATTCCTGCATCTTCTCAATTGTTTCTTCCTTGTATTTGCCTTTTCCTTTCCTACTTGAGTTGGCTTTCAAAGATCTTTTGCGGTCTTTGTCCAGTTTAGCCTAGTGATAACCACCTTGCTGGGGTGAATGCCTATGTGGACAGTTGTGCCATTAGCCTTTTCCGCTGCACCCGTTCAATGTAGATAACATATTTCTTCCTGTAAACCTGGACTACTTTGCCAATTTGCTGACCTTTATAGTGTCCTCATTACAAGCTGAACTTCATGATCCTTTAGGATGGGCATGGATCGCACGTTGTACTTCTGTCTCAGCTCTTTGGAAACAGGGAAGACATAATCTTCCTGCGAATGTGGGAAGGTGATTGAAATGCCTTTGCGATTCTTGCTTGTCAGTCACAAGGGATTAAACTTCATTTTGGCGCTCCTGCTTCGGTGATGGCAAAAGGGCTCAGCTTTGTTTTAACATGGTACCTGGCAGACAGCCCAATGTACAGACTGGGTACTTTAGATTCTTAATTGCTCTACTGAATGCAGGCAAAGGCAAAAGTGAGCGGACCACAAAACACTATGCAATAACAAAGCTCCTTATCTCTTTTCTTTTGCACACACACACACAAACACTTACACAAATGTGTGAGAATGCTACATGGTAAAGTTAGCTTACATAGGAATTCTAAAAGGCCTGATTGTTTCAGTTATTATGTATAACTAGTTATCCCAAAATTTACTGCTTTAAAGAGCCACTGCAGCCAGGTGCGGTGGCTAATGCCTGTAATCCCAGAACTTTGGGAGGCCAAGGTGGGCAGATCACGAGGTCAGGAGTTGGGACCAGCCTGGCCAATATAGTGAAACTGCATCTCTACTAAAATAGCTGGACATGGTGGTGCGTGCCTGTGGTCCCAGCTACTGGGCTGAGGCAGGAGTATTGCTTGAACCTGGGAGGTGGAGGTTGTGGTGAGCCGAGATCCTGCCACTGTATTCCAACCTGGGCAACAGAGTGAGACTCCATCACAAAAAAAAAAGAAAAGAAAAAAAAAGAGCCACTGCATGTATTTTCTTCATAAATCTGCAGTGTGGACAGATCTCAGCATGGGTGACTCTTCTGCTGAATTAGAGGCTGGGGCTAAATCACAGAAGCTTTGCTCATCCACATTTCTGATGCTTGAGGCTGGCTGTTGAAAAAGACTAGGACTAGGTACAGGATTTATAGGGCCGAATGCAGAATGAAAACATGAAGTCCCTTGCCCAAACTTTATTAAAATTTCAAGATGACAGAAACAGAGTATTCATCCAAGCATGGGATCCCCTTCTGAGCACAAGTCCACCTGCATAGACTGTGGGCTCATGAAATTGGCCCTGGCTTAGGTATTTGGTGTGGCCGTCACCAAGAACACCCATCCATGGCCTCTCTGCGGCTTGAGCTTCTTCACAGCATATTGCTGGATCCCAAAGTGAACATAGAGAAGAGACAGGCAAAGTGGGTGACAGTTACAGCACATTTACAACCTGGTTTCTGAAGTCACGTGGCATCACCTCTGCATAAAAGCAGCCACAAATATCACCCAATTTCAAGGAAGAATTAGATTCCCACTCTCGATGGGAGCGCCAAGGTTCTGGAGAGTGTGGGACAGAAATATTGCTGTGGCCATTTATGAAAATATAATCTCTTCCAACAACAATATGTGCATCATTGTAGCTACAGAGCTGGCGTAAGCACATTTAAGCACTGTAATGTAATAACATGTGAAATTATGTTTATTTATCCAATAAACATTGACTTAGCAAATAAGTGTTACAGATTGTCTCCTACATGCAAAGCATGCCAAAATCCTTTTCTTTCATCAAATAGCCAGTTGTTCTATTGAGGAGAGCAAAAAGAAAACAGAACAACAACGACACCACCAAAATAACAATTTATCTCACACGTGATATAGTCTACAGATGATGGACACAGGTGCTGTGCCAGGAAAAGGAGAAAAACAGAGGCCATGCTGGTTGAGAAATGTTTAAGTGAATGAGACTGCATTTAAGCTGGGTTGTGTAGCATGTGTAGGAGTCTTCAGATAGAAAATGTACAGGCATCCATTCCAGAGGCATACATACATGAGCAAAACACAGACATTGAGGAAAAAATTATGACCTTAATGAGTAGGAGGATTGGGAGGTGAGGGTGGGTAGGTAGTCTGGGATCAGGTGGGGATGAACCTTGTGTGCCTTACCAAGTTGATATGGTTTGGCTCTCTGCTCCCACTCAAATCTCATCTCGATTAATCCCAGCATGGAATACAGTGAAAACAGATCAACATTATTGTGTTCTCAGTGGTTCACTCCTGCAAACCCAGCACTTGTGGAGTCTAAGGGAGGATCTCTTGTGGCCAGAGTTTGAGACCAACCTGGGCAACACAATGACACCTTATCTCTTTAAAAAAAAAAAAAAAATTAGCAGGACATAGTGGTGCACCTGGAGTCTCAGTTACTTGGGAGGCTGAGGTGGGATGATCACTTGAGCCTAGGAGTTCAAAGTTACGGTGAGGTATGATCATGCCTCTGCACTCCAGCCAGGTGACAGAGTGAGATCTTGTCTCTAAAACAAATAAATAAGTATTTTTTAAAATTTCTGCACTTGACCTTTTACAGGCTGTTCATATCTCCCTGGCTTGAAACCTTTCCTGGCTGCAAATCCATAAGCCTGAGCTGCCTCAGTGAGGCTGAGACCCACTGGGCTAAACCAAGCTGCCCCAGCTGAGTCATCGAAACCAGCCTGCTCCTGGCCACCCAGCAGCTGGGCACTGACTCATAAGTGAATCCAGCTGACCCCAGAGCTGCCTCGCTGGAGCCAAACCCAAATAGCTGAGCCACAGAATCAGGAATGAACTAAATGGGTATGGTTTTAAAGCAGCACGTTTTGGAGTGGTTTGTCATGCTGCAGAAGTTAATCACTGTTTACCTAACGAGCTTCTCAACATCTCCCATCCCCATTCCACACAGACATTATTGAGAATTTGCCGAGTTTTCAACGCTTTGCTAGGCACCTTGAGGGACACAAGATAAAGCATCCTCAAGGGCTTTGCCATCCTTTGGGGTTGGAGAAGGGAGGTACACACATGTTCAGTTCATGATCATAAACTGTTTCTCTGGCTTTGATTTCCACGCAATCATCTTCTGGTGATTAACGCCAAACTAGCTAGTCTAGTCTGTGGTTTGCAGATTCTTCAACATTTAAAGAATATCCTTTGTTCGGTCTTGGTTGGCCATATATGGGCAGCAAATATCAACAGAATCACATTAATAGCTGCTTGAATTATAAGCCATGTATTTCTCATATTTTATTGCACTAAACCTGAAGCAGGGTAGATGTAAAATGGCCCCATCAAAACCATCCTACGGAACACTTTTCCACTGCTGGCGGGAATGTAAACTAGCACCACCACTGTGAAAAACAGTGTGGAGACTCCTTGAAGAACTAAGAGTAGAACTACCTTTCGGGGAAGCCGTCTCACTACTGGGTATTTACTCAGTGGGGGGAAAAAAGTCATTATAGGAAAAAGACATTTGCACACACATTTATAGCAGCACAATCCACAACAGCAAAGATAGGGAAGCAATCTAAGTGCCCATCAACCAGTACGTGCATAAACAAAATGTGGTATACATACACCATGGAATACTACTCAGCCATAAAAAGGAATGGAATAATGTCTTTTGCAGCAACTTGGATGAAGCTGGAGGCCATTATTATTTTGTTTATTTATTTATTTATTTTTGAGATGGAGTTTTGCTCTTGTCGCCCAGGCTGGAGTGCAACGGTGCAATCTTGGCTCACTGCAACCTCTGCCTCCCAGGTTCAAGTGATTCTCTTGCCTCAGCCTCTCGAGTAGCTGGGATTACAGGCATGCACGACACCCAGCTAATTTTCTTGTATTTCTAGTAGAGACAGGGTTTCTCCATGTTGGTCAGGCTGGCCTCAAACTCCTGACCTCAGGTGATCCGCCTGCCTTGGCCTCCCAAAGTGCTGGGATGACAGGTGTGAGCCACCACGCTTGGCCCTGGAGCCGTCATTCTAAGTGAAGTAACTCAGGAATGGAAAACCAAATATCGTATGTTCTCATCTGTAAGTAGGAGCTAAGCTATGAGAATGCAAATGCACAAGAATATTATGGAACTTGGGGACTCGGGGTGAGGGTGGAAGGGGTGAAAATAAATACTACCTATTCAGGCCAAGCATGGTGGCTCACACCTGTAATCCCAGCACTTTGGGAGGCCGGGCGGGTGGATCATCTGAGGTCAGGAGTTGAGACCAGCCTGGCCAACATGGTGAAACCTCATTTGTACTAAAAATACAAAAATTAGCTGGGCGTGGCGGCACGCCTGTAGTCCCAACTACTTGGGAGGCTGAGCCAGGAGAATCACTAGAACCTGGGAGGTGGAGTTTGCAGTGGCCGAGATCACGTGACTGCACTCCAGTCCGGGCAACAGAGTGAGACTGTTTCAAAACACAGACAAACAAACAACAACGGCTACATTGGATACAGTGTACATTGTTCAGGTGACAGGTACACTGGGCTCAAAAATCACCACTAAAGAATTTATCCATGTAACCAAAACCACCTTTACCCCAAAACTATTGAAAAAAAAATCTGTCACACAGGGGATGTGTGAGCAAAACAGGAAGGAACAGAGCCCTGGGAAGGAGAGGGATCACTGAGATGACAGGAGGCAGGATTCTATCAGTCAGTGTCCAGGCAGGCAGTGGTGGGAAGGGCCATGGTCAGGAGTTTCTGTGCTGGGCCTCGGAGCCATAGAGGCTGAGCTGGGGTGATGTGCACAGCCTGGGCTCATGATCAGGTGCTGTAGCCGTTGGAGGGTGTGCTGCTGCCTGGGGGACTCAGAGGAGACTAGAGGTATGAATGAGATTCCTGGGGTGGCTTAACAAATGACCACAAACAGTGGTATGAAACAACAGGGACTGATCGGGCACAGTGGCTCACGCCTGTCACCCCAGCCCTCTGGGAGGCGAGGTGAGCGGATCACCTGAGTTCAGGAGTTTGAGACTAGCCTGGCCAACACGACAAAACCCGTCTCTACTAAAAATACAAAAATTAGCTGGGTGCGGTGGTGCACCTGTAATCCCAGCTACTTGGGAGGCTGAGGCAGGAAGATCACTTGAACCCAGGAGGTTGTCTTGAGCCGAGATTGTGCCACTGTGCTGCAGCCTGAACAACAGAGCAAGACTCTGTCTCAAACACAAACAAAACAACAATAGAATTTATTCTCTTCCAGTTCTGGAGCAGCAGTCTGAGATCAAGGGTGGGCAGGGCTGTGCTCCCTCTGGAGGCTCTAGGGGAGGATCCCCCCTGCTCCTCCCAGCTCCTGGGGGCTCCAGGCATCCCTGGGCTTGTGGGCGCATCACTCCAGTCCCTGCCTCCGTCTCCACCTGGCCTTCTCCTCCGTGTCTGTCTTCATCGCCTCTTGTTATAAACACAGCAGTCACTAAATCAGGGCCCACCCTAGTGACCTCAACTGCAAAGACTGTTGTGAGCTGAATTCTGTCCTCTAAATTGATCAGTTGACATCCTAAGTGCTAGGACTGCAGGGTGTCGCTGTGTTTGGAGAGATGTTCTTTAAAAAGGTGATTAATATAAAACGAGGTCATTACGGTGGGTCCTAATCTGATATGATTAGTGGCCTTATAAGAAGAAGATAGTGGGACACAGACACGAGCTCCTGCAGGAAAATCCATTCTCCTCTCCCAGCTCCCGGGGCTCCAGGCATCCCTGGGCTTGTGGCGCATCTCTCAGTCTCTGCCTCCATCTCCCTGGCCTCCTCCTCTGTGTCTCCTCTTCTGTCTCTTACAAAGGTACCTGTCATTGAGTGGAGGTCCACCTATACCATGATGATCTCATCTTGATTTGTTGCTGTTGTTATTGTTTTGAGATGAGTCTCACTCTGTCGCGAGGCTGAAGTGCAGTGATGCGATCTCGGCTCAAGGCAACCTCCGCCTCCCGGGTTCAAGCAATTCTCCTGCCTCAGCCTCCCAAGCAGCTGGGACTACAGGCGCCTGCCACCATGCGCAGCTAATTTTTGTACTTTTAGTAGAGGCAGGGTTTGCCATGTTGGCTGGGCTGGTCTCGAACTCCTGACCTCAGGTGATCCATCCGCCTCAGCCTCCCAAAGTGCTGGGATGACAGGCGTGAGCCACTGCGCCTGGCCCTCATCTTGAATTCTTAACTCAATTACATCTGCAAAGACCCTTTTCAAGTAAGTTCCCATTCATGATTCTGGGGATGAGGACATGGACATATCTTTTAGGAGGACCACTGTACAGTCCACTACAGTTGTATCAGTTGCTTCCAGAGGCTCTAGCGGAGGCTCCTTTTGGCCTCTCAGCCCTTGTGGCTCCAGGAGTCCCTGGCCTTGTGGCCAGCTTACCTCAGTCTCTGCCTCCATCTCCATGTGACCTTCTCCCTGTGTGTCTGTCTGTGTCTCTTCTTACGTCTCTTAGAGGTTGCCTGTCATTGGATGTGGGACTCACCCTCATTCATCTTAACAAATCCATCTACAAAGACCCTATTTCCACATAGGTCTCATTCTGAACTCCTAGGAGACAGGAGTTTGGAGGGGCCACTGTTCACCCCAATACAGGTTTACTGTCAAATATCAGTCCCCAGATTGGCCAACACCATTTAGAAACTCACAGGCCTGAGTCCCTCTGACACAGTCTCTAAAATCAACTCCCAGGGTAGAAAGTGGGCGTGGAAGGGTGAAAGGGACTACAGTCAGGGATACTGATTCAGTACAAAAATGACATGTGCCAGGCCACATGTCAAGGACTGTCCCTCCTTGAAAGCCACAGGACAGGGCTGGGGGCGGTGGCTTACTTTTGTAATCCCAGCACTTTGGGAGGCCGTGGCAGGCGGATCACAAGGTCAGGAGTTCGAGACCCGCCTGCCAACACAGGTGAAACCCGTCTCTACTAAAAATAGAAAATTAGCCAGGCATTGTGGCATGCACCTGTCATCCTAGCTACTCAGGAGGCTGAGGCAGGAAAACCGTTTGAACCGGGAGGTGGAGGTTACAGTGAGCCGAGATCATGCCTCTACACTCCAGCCTGGGTGTCAGGCGAGACTCCATCTCAAACAAAAAAAGAAAGAAAGAAAGTCACAGGACTAAGAATAAAAGTCCGTTCAACTGGGGTTCTAGAAATCTTCTAGTACTGTTGCTTAGGAAAAATTCAACTCTTGAAAACAGATAACTATAAAGGCATTGATTTCGGGCTCTGACTCCTAGAATGTTGCCGTTCTAAAAGTCAAATTAAAGCCATTTTGTCTGAAAGCCTTCTCACATGCTTCTTGGAATAAATGGAGTAAGAATAGATAAATACAGAAATAAATAAAACATTATTCTGGCAGAGGACTGATTATATTCCAAATTATCCTCAAGAAGAGCAAATAAAATATAGAGATGAATTTGGCGGACAATTTTCTTCACGTGAGGTTTCAATGTTTGTACAGTTTTGAACTGGGAGTTTTCACATAAAAACATGGGGCTTAATTTCTTACTGTCAGCATTTTCTGTTGGGAGAAATCACTTTTTTCTCGTCTGTCTGCGGTGATGCTGTCACTGTTGGAAAATTCAGCTTCTTTATTTGTTTAATTTACAGAAGAGTGTTTGAAATATTCTTTATACTTAACATATAAAGAATATTTTAATATACAGAAAAACTTAAAGAAAATGTAGGCAGGGAAGGAAAAGTATGAGAAAAAGAGCATAAAAGCAAAATATTGCAGCCAAAAGTCACAGAAAATGTTTTGCAATGAAACCATTTCCTTTTCAAATACCACTGCATGGAAATGATGGGAAGAGAAAACACCTCATTTTTAGTGGTCACCACAGGGCCAGCAAGCATGGTTAATCTGGCTCTAATTTTATATCGAGGCCACGTCAGGAGCGTGGGTGTTTATTATGCCATTTGAAGAAAATGGAAGCCAAGGCATGAGGCTCCTCCAGTGAGAGGAGGTCCCAGGGTGGCCTTGGCTGGGTGGACTCTTCTGTGAGCCTCTGCAGCAATGCTTGGGAATCAGCCTGGGGTCTGCCACTTCTTGCTGATGACTCTCACCACTGAGATATGTACAAATCAAGTCAGGGTGCCCCTTCACTAAAATATGTGTGTGTGTGTGTGTGTATACAGACACATGCATATGTGAGTGTGCGTGTTTGAGACATAGCATATATAAGTGCAAATGTATATTAAATGTAGAGATACACAGAGATAAATGAGTAAATGGACAGATATAGATACATGAATGCATATATGGGTAAATATCAATATGTGGATCCAAATAGGTGCATGGATAGATGATTGCTAAATAGATATAGATACATGTATGGATATATTGATAGAAAGTAGATTCATGGATAAATGATGGATAGAGGTAGACACATGGACGAATAGGCAGACAGATGGGTAGGTAAGTAGACAGACTGACAGATAGATAGATAGATAGATAGAGATAGATAGATAGATGAGATGAATGGATAGATGGTAGATACATAGATATGGATATAGAGATGATAGATATGGATAAAATGGATAGATATATAGAAAGAATAGGTAGTTAGATATATAGCTATAGATATATAGATGATAGATATGGATAATATAGATGGATGAGCGGATAGATGATATAGATAAATGCATAGGCAGATATATAGATAGATATGGATAGATATATAGACAGATATGGATAGATGGATGAATGGATACAGAGAGAGAGAGAGAAATAAATAAATAAATAAATAAATAAGAAAGGGCCAAGTGCTATGGCACCTGTAATCCCAGCATATTGGAGGCCAAGGCAAATGAATTGCTTGAGCCCAGGAATTTGAAACTAGCCTGGGCAACATAGCAAGACCCCATCTCTACAAAATTTAAAAACTAGCAGGAAATGGTGGTACATACCTATAGTCACAACTACTTGGGAGGCTGAGGTAGAAGAGTTGCTTGAGCCCAGGAATTTGATGCTGCAGTGAGCTATGATCACACCACGGCACTCTGGCCAGGGCAAAGGCAAGACCTTGTCTCTAACAAAGAAAAGAAGTAGATGACAGACAGATGGATACAGGTAGACACCTACGGAGAAACAGACAGCTAGATCAATACAGGACAGAGAAGAGAGCAAGAGACAGAGTGAAAGAGAGGTGTGTGTGCGTTTGAGCTAATACAGGGTTTCTCAGCCTCAGCACTATGGACATTGGGTCTGGATCACTCTCTGAGGTGAGGCTGTCCTGTGCACTGTATGGGAAGCCCCTGAGGCCACAGGGAATAGGCTCGGGGCTGTGGTAGAACGGATCCACCAGAGCCTCAGAAGGAACCCGCCTGCCCGCCTTGATTTCAGACTTCTGCTTCCAAAACTGCGACAGAATGAATCCCAGTTGTAAGCCACCTGGTGTGTGATGGCTTGCTACAGCAGCCCTGGGAAACGGATACAAGGGGATGAGACACATTCTAATGTGCTTTCCAGCAAAGTAAGTCTGAGCCAATGTGCCTTTTTTTTTTGAGCAGGTCTTGCTCTTGTCACCCAGGCTGGAGTGCAATGGCACGATCTCAGCTCACTCTTCATCTCTCAGGTTCAAGTGATTCTCCTGCTTCAGCCTCCCAAGTAGCTGGGACTTCAAGCATGTGCCACCATGGCTAATTTTGTACTTTTAGAAGGGGGTTTCGCCATGTTGGCCAGGCTGGTCTCCAACTGCTGACCTCAGGTGATCCACCCACCTGGGCCTCCCAAAGTGCTGGGATTCCAGGTGTGAGCCACCGCCCAGCCCTGGGGTCTCTTTTATAAGAGCACTGATTCGCCGTGAGGCTCCACCCTCATGACCACATCACCTTCTAAGACTCCACCTCCTAGCACCATCACTGCAGCACAGAATTTCAGGAAAAGCAGGCGTTCAGTTGGTTGTGGTGACCGAGGCAAAGCCCTGTAACAACACTGGAAGTGATTGCTCACAGTCCTGGAGCTGGAGGTCCAGGGCAAGGCATGGCAGATTCAGTGTCTGGTGGGGACCCACTTCCTGGTTCCCAGATGGAGCCTTCTGGCTATGTCCTCACAGTGGAAGGCGAGGGCTCTCTGGGGCCACTTTACAAGGGCACTCATCCCATCCATGAGGCCCCACCTTCACGACCTCATCACCTCCCAAAGGCCCCATGTCTGAACACCATCACCTTGGAGGTGAGGAGATCAAAATAGAATTTTGGGAGATAGCAACATTCAAACCAGAGCAAACTTTATATACTACTTTTAATAGGCTCACAATCATCATTTGTAAAAAATCATTGAACTCCCATGAAATTCCTTATTTGTCACCCCTTGACTTGGATGTCTAATCTGTTTTCTAATATTTCATTTAAAATAGAAGTTTGTCACCTCCTGGGACCACATTCTACCTGTTCGATGTTTTGCCAGGTGGGCAGTCAGGAAACACTTGTTAATAACCATGCATGGGAATACCGTTACTCAAGTCATCTCACTTCTTTGCCCTTAAAATTACCTTTTCTTGGCTGGGAGGTGGCTCACCTGTAATCCCAGCATTTTGGAAGGCCAGGCGGGCGGATCACGAGGTCAGGAGATCCAGACCAGCCTGGCTAACATGGTGAAACCCATCTCTACTAAAAATACAAAAATTAGCCAGGTGTGTGGCGGGTGCCTATAGTCCCAGCTACTTGAGAGGCTGAGGCAGGAGAATCGCCTGAACCTGGGAGGCAGAGGTTGCAGTGAGACAAGATTGCCACTGCACTCCAGCCTGGGTGACAGGCGAGTCTCCATGTCAAAAATAATAATAATAATACCTTTTCTTTTTATTACTCCCTCTGTGAAAACATTTGAGGTGAATCACACAAAACTGTTTGAACAAATGATGACTTTAAAAATTCATATTAGCAAAGACAACTTTTACTCAAGATAAATTAAAGACCAACATCTAGGCCAGGCACGGTGGCTCACACTTAATCCCAGCACTTCCAGGAGGCTGAGGCAGGCGGATCACGAGGTCAGGAGATCGAGACCATCCTGGGTAACACAGTGAAACCCGTCTCTAAAAAAATACAAAAAATTAGCCGGCCGTGGTGGCGGGTGCCTGTAGTCCCAGCTACTTGGGAGGCTGAGGCAGGGGAATGGCATGGAACCCAGGACGCAGAGCTTGCAGTGAGCGAGATTGCACCAAACAGAGCGAGACTCTGTCTCAAAAAACAAACAACAACAAAAGAACCAACATGTAGATTAAGTTCTCTTTTCTAAAGGAAAATAAGTTTTCAAAACACAGGGCTGGACACAGTGGCTCATGCCTGTAATCCCAGCACTTTGGGAGGCCAAGATCGTGGATTGCCTGACCTCAGGTTCAAGACCAGCCTGGGCAACACGTTGAAACCCTATCTCTAATAAAATACAAAAATTAGCTAGGTGTGGCGGCGCGCACCTGTAATCCCAGCTACTCAGGAGGCTGAGACAGGAAAATCACTTGAACCTGAGGCGGAGGCTGCAGTGAGCTGAGATTGCACCATTGCACTCAGTTGGGGTAACAGAGCAAGACTCCATTTCAAAAAAAAAAAAAAAAATCCTCATACTGGGATGAGACACTCCAACATCTGGAAGGTGGGTCTCACCAATTACATAAAAGATCGTGTGTCCTTCATACCTCATGGCAGACTGTTTGAGACCAAGAAATCTAATAAGGTTGATCTCCTTGGAAGAAAACATTTGCAAAGTCAGGAAATTTCAGATTTTATTTACTTATTGTGATGACCAAACATGACCAAAAGCAACCAAACATGATCAACTTCCTCTTTTTTTTCATTTGCAATTCTTCCTTAACAAGAACATGGTAACTGCAGGTATGTAACAGGAAGAGACCACTGGGAGCTAGTTGCAGAGACATGGCGTAATAAAGAATGGAAAAGCCATTTCTTCTCAGGAAGGTAACTCTGCCATTTTAACATTTTATCTCATTTTCCCAGCCTCCCTGCTCGGACCATGTTCAGATCCTCATCAGCCTGGGCTCTTCCACCAGCTTCTCAGCGTTGCTCTCAAGGTGTGGTCCCTGGATCAGCAGCATCGACATCCCTGGGTGCTTACAGGAGATGCAGAATCTCAGGCCTCGTGTCCCAGGCCTCCTTAATCAGAGTCTGCATTTCAGTCAGACTCCCAGTGATTCCTGCACCCAGTAGAGACTGGGGTCTGAGAGTCGTCCTAGTGCTGTGGAGTCCCAGGTTCGCTGCATAACAGCCAATCATTCAAGAGACAAGAAGTTAGAACAAGAAAAGCATCTTCATTTGGAGAGCCAGCAAGTCAGGAAGATACTGGACCCATGTCGTAGGAACCATCTTTAAGGCATGAATCTCAAACTTCTTTGTCCTTGCTCAGGTCTGATGCTCCTACAAATCTTCAACATAACATTGTTACTTGTGTGCATGCCCTTCTTATCTCCTCAGAGGTTACTTTTGGAAGAATTCTTATCATCCTTGCTTTCCAGTTAAACTGTAATCTAAGTTCTTCCATGATTAACTTGGCCCATGTGCAGAAGTGCCTAAGAGCAGTTAGCTTGAGGTCAGAAGCAAGATGGACTCAGCTATGTTCAATTTCTCTCCTGTCACACTGGCAGCCTTCTATCCTCTTCTGAGAGACTGAGTGTTTCAAAATGTGGGCCTCTCCATGGCTTTCAGGATAAAGTGTAGGTGCCTTTAGAACTAAGCAGGGTGTAGCCCTCTGCTCAGAACCCTGCATGTGGGCATGGTATTCTCACTCTCTCCTTACAATAAAGGTAGACAAAAAATAAAAAGTATTTTTCCTCCTCTCTACTCTCATTAAAACAAACAAAGTGAAAGAGGAGGGAGGGAGGAGGAGGGAGGAGGAGGGAGGAAGAAGGAAGGAAGGAAGGAAGGAAGGAAGGAAGGAAAAAGAAAGAAAGAAAGAAGAAACAGAGAGAAAGAAGGAAGAAAGCAGGGTGGGGAAGGAGAAATGGAGGGAGGGAGGGAGGGAGGAGGAAGGAAGGCAGGCAGGCGGGCCAGCCATTGCTGGCACATGGCACTGCTCCCTCTGCAATTTCAAATCCTATCACCCAGAAAACATCCATCCACATAATTCCTAAAACACAAAAGTCCATTTCAAATCATGAAATAAGTAAATGTTTCCAGGAAAGCCATCGTTCTTCCTTTTCTCTAAACACAGAGCCAAAATAAGTATCTTTCTCAGGGAGAGTCCTCTTGTAGCCTGATCCAGTGAAACTTTCCTTCTGGGTGAAGTCTGCGGGCTTTGTTTCTTTGCTTTGGGACCTCTGAAAACAAATGCATCATGCAATAATTTCCCAAGCAGCAGATGAAACCCGCCACGCTGTCTGCAGCCCTGCTCTCTTCACGGCTTCATCACCAGAGCAGACTCTGCAGGCCCCTGGGCTCAGGGGCTTCCACCGTCAGATGTTTTCTTCAGCTAAACTTGGCAGACGAAGGATGAGTGTAAGAGTTGGGCTGCTTGGGAGGCAGAGGCAGGAGAATCGTTTGATCCTGGGTGGGTGGTGGAGGTTGCAGTGAGCTGCGATCAAGCCACTGCACTCAAGCCTGGGGGACAAGAGCAAGACCCCTCTCAAAAAAAAAAAAAAGCAAGGAAAGAAAATAATATCTCTGAGTGTGGGAGGATCACTTGAGCCCAGGAGTTCAAGACCAGCCTGCACTACATAGTGAAGCCCATCTCCAGGAAACATTTAAACATTAACCAGGCTGGGCACAGTGGTTCATGCCTGTGATCCCAGCAGTTTGGGAGGCTGAGGCGCCTGTATTTGCAGGCTCAGGAGTTCGAGACCAGCCTGGACAACATGGTAAAACCTTGTGTCTTTAAAAATAAAAATAGCAGATGTGGTGGCTGGTGCCTGTGGTCATAGCTACTTGGGAGGCCAAGGTAGGAATATCACTTTAGCCCAGGAGGCAGAGGTTGCAGTGAGCCAAAGATTATACCACTGCACTCCAGCCTGGGCATGAAAACCTACATGAAACCCTGTCTCAAAAAATATAAAAATTTTAAAAAGTAGGCAGACATGGTTGTGTGTGTGTGTAGTCCCAGCTACTCAGGAGGCTGAGGAAAGAGCATGGCTTGAGCCCAGGAGATTGAGGCTACAGTGAGCCATGATCACTTCACTGTACTCCAGTCTGGGCAACAGAGTGAGATCCTGTCTCAAAAAAAAGAAAAAGGAAAAGAAAAGAGGAAGGGGAGGGCGGAAGGGAGTGGAGGGAAGTGGAGGGAGAAGGAAGGAGAAGGAAGGGAGGAGAAAGGAGGGAGGAAGAAAGAGGAGGGGAGGGAGGAGGAGAGAAAAGAAACAAGCAAGAAACAAGGTAAAGGAAAGGAAGAGGGGAGGGGAAGGGGAAGGAAGGAAGGACAGAGGAGAGAGAAGAAAAGAAAGAAGAGCTTGGTCATGGTCGATGTCCACATTGATTGAGAACCACAGAGAACAATGGGCCATCCTGATAATACAGACAATTGTCATTTCTCTCCCGTATCACCACGAAACTAGAGATGTGCTTTCTGGAGGAGCAAGGTGCTTCAGAAATGTGGAATCCTGACATTCACAATGCAGAATCTTTCTCAAGTGAGCTCAACAATGTGTTCATTTGTTTTGTTTTCCTGTTGTGTAATTGACTTTAAAAAAAAAAAAGAGAGAGAGAGAAAATGCAACTGTGAATAGAGATTGAATGTGTCTGATGCAAGGTTGTCACAGCTCCTGTTTTCTGGTTAGGCCTGCATTTCCTTATGAATCACAGGAATGGAGAACTTTTCTTGATAATAATGGTCATTCTATGCAGAGCAGGACTTGAGGTGTTATGATAAATGTATAATTTCTCAAAGTGGTCTACTTGAGAACACAGTTGCAAGGTTCCTCTCCATATTTGTTCTGGGGTAAGTAGCTCTTCAAAGTCATTCAGCTTTCAATTTATTTTAATCAGCACTTCAGCTCAGGCCAGCAATGTCACTGTGCTTCCCAGTCAGGATGGTCCCAGGGTGCCTCAGACACTGAGACAGAGAGGGTGTGAAATGACTGTCATTGAGGTAAGTAGAATTTGACATGAGAATAAAACAGAGATACGTAGAAATCACAAAGAAGCATGTTATATTTCAGTACAATTCCATTTTAGGGAATAGAAAATAATTACAAATTTTCACATATGCTTTCATTAATTTATCTATACTAATTTTCACATAGGCCCAAGTTAATTCATACTAATTTATACTAAATACCTGAGGCCATACAATTCTACCCAAGATAAAATTTACCTACTGTCAGAAGTAAATGCGGTGTTTTAAAACTAATTCTACAGTCAAGAGTGCCCGTATCACTTCTTAAAATCAAATGAGCAAGTTCTATCAGATTAACTCAGACTTAAAATCAACTACACAGAGAACTTTTTAAAGCCCTGAATAATTAGTCCCACCTGTTGGAGTGGTTCCCTTCACCTGGGCAACTGCTAAGTCATTGTTTTATTTCGTGTAATGGAAACACAGTAATGCATTAGATATTCATAAGATTAAAATATTTTGGGGCATCCAAGAGGGCACAGTGCTTGCCGAAGTGGTCATGAGCATGAAAGATATTTCATCTGCAACTCCTGTACAGTGATAGGAAAGTATTTGTGATAATGGCTGGTGAAATCTACAGGCGAGACTAATATTGTTGTGAGGTGTTGCCTGGGTCCATAGGCGATGCAAATTTCAGTTACAAGTGGTAAACCCAGAAGTAGACTTTGTCCCATCTGAGTTGACAGAGCCCTTGAATTTTACTCACAGACCTCTGGGGTCTCTCAACATACCAAGGCAAGAACAAAACCTCCAACGACAGGGTAACAGAAGAGCAGCGGTCAGCCTTGTTGGTTTGAGACCACGATATAAATATCAAACTTAAAGCAGAAATAATGAAAATGAAATTGCATATTAAACTGCTCTTCTAGATGCTTATTTTGGTTTCCTTATTCTTCATTTATTTTCATTATTATTAATATTATTATTGAGACAGAGTCTCGCTGTGTGAGCTAGAATGCCATGGTGCCATCTTGGCTCACTGCAACCTCCACCTCCTGGGTTCAGCGATTCTCCTGCCTCAGCCTCCTGAGTAGCTGGGACTACAGTTGTGTGCCACCATGCTTGGCTAATTTTGTATTTTAGTAGGCGGGGTTTCACCATATTGGCCAGGCTGGTCTCGAACTCTGACCTCATGATCTGTCACTTCCTCGGCCTCCTAATTTTCATTATATTTTTAATCAATAAACAATAATTGCATATGTCTCTGGAGTGTGCTGTGATGTTTCTCTGTATCTTTCCTGTTGGATTCATCCTCAGGGTCAGCGCCAGAACCTTGGTTTACAGACACTTGGTTTGAGAGATCCAACACATCTATCAGACAATGACTGAATGGCTGTGCCTTCCATATAAAAACACGATCATGGTGTGTTCGGTGGAGCATGCCTCTGTGATTTCCACCTCTCTCAGCTCGGCTGGAACCCAGATTCTTTCAGATTTATACCTCTCTGGGTGAACAAAAACCTGGGACCCAGATCCTCAGAGTTAAGTATAGTCTTTCTGCAGAGCCTCTTTGTCCACATCAACAGTGAGATAATTTGCTGTCTCAGAACTTCTAAAAAAAAGAACTGCTAGACCAGCTGAACTTTCCTTGTTTGCCTTCTTGTTAGAGTGCCCATGAAAGGCAGACTGGAGACAAAACTGATTCAAGAGGCCATGGATAAAGAGATGTTTTGTCTCAGTTGCATCAGAATCTAAACTATTCAGGGGAAGGTACACAGAAGACATTTTGTAGGTTATTCTTCACTGAAAAGGATTGAATGACATTTGTCACTGTGGTTCATACATATTCTTTCTGGGATCCCAACAGTGATGCGATATCCACACAACATGTACAGACTGGGATGTGAAGAAGGGCACAGACACAGTGCCTTTAAAAGCTCCAGGCCCAATACCAACTCTACATTCCTTCAGCCTGTCTCTGTCCGATGTACCCCTCTTGTCAAGAGAGGACAGTTAGAGCCAGTCCATTTAATGTTCGTTGGTGGTGAAAGAATGAATGAATGTATGAAGGTTGTCTGTGGCCATGCCTCTCTGCAAATCTATTTCTCAAACTTAATTTCTGTCTGAACATCTCAATTCAGGCTCCTGTAGCTTTGGTATTTCAGCAAAATTCCTCCCTGGGTTCTGACTCCAGGAGACATAAACCACTCATGCTAAACCTCAGTGTTTATGGGTGGCCCCAGAACTCTCAGAAACAACTTCCTGTAGTGAGTAGGGGTCTGTTGGGATGTGAACAGTGGTTCGACTGGGTCTTCCTCCTCATCCCTGCCTTCTCTTCTCTCCCTCCTTGGCTCTCTCTTGACCCCTCCTCATTTCTTCCTTCATCTTCTTCCTCTTTCTCAAGCTCTGAGAATGTTCTGGCATCTTCCACCATGCAGAGAGTATGGTGGGAGGTTGAGAACCAATGAATGTTCTGGCATCTTCCACCATGCATATGGTGGGAGTTATAATGGCTCTGGACAATCAGGTATACTCAATCAGTATCTCAGAGTCTGTTCATGTTCCTATGATATCAGAGAGAAGCAAGACTGTTTGGTGCCAGCCAATCTCCCTCTCCTCTGGGAGATGTCCAGCCTCTGTGTCCTCTCTTCTGTCTGCACTCAGGGACCAGGTATTTGGAAGCCACACACAGAGACTCAGCTTTGGGGGCTGGTTCCCCATCTCAAAGACATCTGGTGGTGGAGGTTGGTTGGCCTGACCAATCAGTGATCTTTCAGTTGGTAGGTTTTTGGTAGGAGGGAGTAACCCTCGAAGAAAAAGCACCAGATCCCGTGCTTTTCAGTCTCTTGTTCCTGACTCATACCAGGAACCAGTCTCTGGGGACTTTGAGCTGGGAGGCTGACAACAGCTGCTATTGATTTGGGGCTGAGACTTCTCCTGGTTTCTGATGAGTTTGAACTTGCTGACTTTGGGTAGGTTAAAGGCAATGAAGGTAAGGGCTGTTTGGGCTTCTGGACGGGGGCTTGGAGAGGTGGATGGGGCTTTGGTCAGGCGATTCCCAGGAGATGCTTCTGGGGAAAGGGAAGCAAGAACCTATAGCGTTCTAGGACTCTGGGGACTGAGGTGAGCTGGACAAAATGGAGATAGCAGGAGCCAGGTGGAGGACAAGGTCAGAGGTCCAGCGTCCACTAAGCAAACAGCCTTTACCAGGAGTGGTACCAATTAAAGGGACAGCTTTGTGGGGCTACAGAAGCATGTTGGTCTGCCACTCCTGTCTTCTCCACTGAGGTTTCTGTGGGTAAGGATATTGTTGTGGAAAAATACCCATGACATTAACTACATCATTTAATCATTTATGTATATATGTATTCATCTGTTTTAGAGATGGGGTCTACACTCTGTCACCCAGGCTGCAGTGAAGTGACACAACACCTCTCACTGTAGCCTTGACCTCCTGGGCTCAGCGATCCTCCCAACTCAACCTCAGGGAGGCGGGACTACAGGCACCGCCACCATGCCCAACTTATTTTTAATTTTTTTTTTTTTGAGGCGGTCTTGCTCCATCTCCCAGGCTGGAGTGCAGTGGTGTGATCTCGGCTCACTGCAAGCTCCGCCTCCGGGTTCACACCATTCTCCTGCCTCAGCCTCCCGAGTAGCTGGGATTACAGGCGCCCGCCACGTCGCCCAATTTTTGCATTTTTAGTAGAGGCGGATTTCACCATGTTAGCCAGGATGGTCTCAATCTCCTGACCTCATGATCCACCCGCCTCGGCCTCCCAAAGTGCTGGGATTACAGGTGTGAGCCACTCGCCCAACCTATTTTAAAATTTTTTGGTGACTGGCTCTCACTATGTTGCCCTCTGGTCTTGAACTCCTAGGCTCAACAGTCCTCCCTTGGCCTCCCAAGAGTTGAGATTACAGGTGTCAGCCACTGCACCCAGCCTGTTTTACCTTTTTTTTTTTTTTTGAGATGGAGTCTCGTTTGTCACCAGGCTGGAGTGCAGTGGCACAATTTCGGCTCACTGCAACCTTCGCCTCCTGGGTTCAAGCAATTCTCCTGCCTCAGCCTCCTTAGTAGCTAGCATTACAGGCACGCACCACCACACCCGGCTAATTTTTGTATTTTTAGTAGAGACGGGGTTTCACCATGTTGGCCAGGCTGGTCTCGAATTCCTGACCTTGTGACCATGCCTCGACCTCCAAAGTGCTGGGATTACAGGCGTGAGCCACCATGCCAGAGCCTGTTTTACCATTTTAACTGAATATTTCAGATGCATTTAGTACATTCACAGTGCTGTGCCACCATCACTGCTATCTAGTTCAGAACCCTGTCATCACCCCAAAACCTCGTATCTATCAAGTAATATCTCTTCATTTCCCCTCCCCAGCCCTAGCGAAACAGATTCAGTTTCTGTCTTGATGCCTTTAGCTATTCGGGACATTTATATAAATGGACTCCTACAATATGTGACAAATGTGTCTCTCTTTCTGCATTTAGCATACTGTCTTCAAGGTTCATCCATGTTGTAACATGTGACCGTTTCATTCCTTTTCATGGCTGAATAATATTCCATTGTATGGATGGAACACATTAGGTTTATCCATTTAGTATTAGATGCACATCGGGTTGTTTTCACCTTTGGCATTTTGGATATTGCTACATACATTTGTGTACAAATTTCTGTTTGCACATCTGTTTTCAGTAACTTTAGGTATCAGGTAGAGGATGGCTACATCACTTGGTAATTCTGTGTTTAATTTTCTGAAGAGCCATCAAACTGTCTTCCATAGTGGCTACACATTTAACTTCCACCAGCAAAGTAGGAGAATTCTAATTCTAATGTCTCACATCCTTGCCAATAATTCCTTTCCTTCTTTGTAAAACAATTATCAAATTCTAGTGATGCTTTGAGGATTTAAACGTTGCTCAGGCCTGGCATGGTGGCTCATGCCTGTAATCCCAACAACTTTGGGAGGCCGCATGGGTGGATCACCTGAGGTCAGGAGTTCAAGACCACCCTGGCCAACATGTGAAACCCTGTCTCTACTAAAATACAAAAATTACCCAGGTGTGTGTCACGTGCCTATAATCCCAGCTGCTCGGGAGGCTGAGGTGGGAGAATCACTTGAACCTGGGAGGCGGAGGTTACAATGAGCTGAGATCACACTGCACCCAGCCTGGGCGACAAGAGCAAACTCCATCTCAAGCAAACAAACAAACAAACAAACAAAAACATCGTTCAGAACTCTGGTTCTGTGCATTCAGGAGTGTGAGAAAGGCTCAGGTTGTCTTATTTTTTTAGTCCATTATAAGAACTGAAAATACAGAACTGTGGACAGGTAGTCAAACATATGTTTCCTGTTGGTAATCTGAAATCTAAACCACTTGAAGGCACATACAGAATCTGCTGCCCTGGGTTTGCACAGATTAACTCTGCAGAAAAGCTATTTTGAACACAAGAGTCTATAGTCACAGACCCCATAGTTAGCAATTCACAATTATCAGCCTTTTATTTATTTATTCATTGATTTTATTTATTTTATTTATTTATTTATTTTGAGATGGAGTTTCCCTCTTGTTGCCCAGGCTGGAGTGCAATGGCATGATCCTGGCTCACCGCAACCTCTGCCTCCCTGGTTCAAGTGATTCACCTGTCTCAGCCTCCCAGTAGCTGGGATTACAGGCATCCACCACCACGCCTGGCTAATTTTGTACTTTTAGTAGAGACAGGGTTTCTCCATGTTGGTCAGGCTCAATTCAGACCTCAGGTGATCCGCCTGCCTTGGCCTCCCAAAGTGCTGGGATTACAGGTGTGAGCCACCATGCCCAGCCTTATCAGCCTTTTATAATCAACTCAGTGGTGCATCCATCAAAAATGAAGTGAAGTAGGAGGCCAACAGCCAGGATATGTCTGTGCCATCATTATCCACCTGCATCATGTGACCTGCCACAGCAGGCACCACAGGAAAAACACACACACATGGACCCCCAAACACTGAAGTCTCCTTTTCCTTCTGCAGCCCCCTGGACCAGCAAGAGGAAAATACACCTTATCATCCACCAGAGATGAAAAGGATCCCCAGCCCAGAGAGGTGGCTCACGCCTGTCACCCCAGCACTTTGGGAGGCTGAAGCAGGTGGATTGCTTGAAGTCAGGAGTTCAAGACAAACCTGGCCAACATGGTGAAACCCCATCTCTACTAAAACTACAAAAAATCAGCCGGGCGTGGTGGCAGCGCCTGTAATCCCAGCTACTCGGGAGGCTGAGGCAGGAGAATAACGTGAACCAGGGAGGTGGAGGTGGCAGTGAGCCGAGATCACACCTGCACTCCAGCCTGGGCAGAGTTGAACTCCATCTCAAAATAAAGAGAGAGAAAGAAGATGGGGGAGGGGTATGGCAGGAGTTCCTTCAAGAGACCAGCGTCAGTAGTTTGTTCTCACATTGCTATAAAGAAATAACTAAGACTGGATAATATAAAGAAAGACTCCGTCTCAATAAAGAAAAAAAAACAAGAAAAAGAAAAAGGAGCCCCAAAGCTTCAGGAAGATCAGAGTATGAAACTGCAAATCTACTGGGCAAGGAAGATGATGCCTCAATCCAGTTCTTCAGATCCTCTTCTTTTTTCTTTTTATTTGAGATGCAGTCTCGCTCTGTCACCCAGGCTGGAGTGCAATGACAGATCTCAGCTCACTGCAACCTCCACCTCCCGGGTTCAAGCGAATCTCCTGCCTCAGCCTCCTGAGTAGCTGGGATTACAGGTGTGTGCCACCATGGCCAGCTAATTTTGTATTTTTAGTAGAGACAGGGGTTTCACCATGTTGGCCAGGATGGTCTCCATCTCCTGACTGATCGCCTGCCTGGCCTCCAAAGTACTGGGATTACAGGCGTGAGCCACGCACCCGACCTAGACCTTCCTCTTATCAGTCACCAACTCAGCTTCCCCTGGGACTGCTTCAAAAATCTGCTGTTCATGAGCCCCGGTGCCAAATGCCTGGCTTCTGAGAGATACATGAAGACCCTGATTCCTCTTTTCATGGGGAAGACGTCTCTGTCCACCCAGTGGACAGCACAGACAACTCTAGCACCAGAACAGCAGGGCAAGGGTAAGAGCGCGCCCAGTGGGGAGGCGGGAATGTATACACGTGCTTCCAGACAGGATGTACAAGACAAAGAATTTGAATGACTTTTTGAAACAATGGCCTATGCCAAGTTGGCCTATGCCAAGCCGATTCCACACAGGAGACAGCGCCTACTCAGCATGCTGGAACATCCATCCTGTGAAGAAGTGACTGCTGCCAGCAGGGCAGCTCACTTGGCAGAGAGGAGAGGCTGGAATGAAGGCTGAAGGCATTTTCAGGGTGTGGACTCCCACCAATGACTTTTACAGAGGAACCCTGAGCCCAATCTGGGGTCTGGAGTGGAGCTAAAGGACAGAGGGAGGCAGGAAGGGGCTCTCTGGGAGACTTGGTGGATGACACAGAACCACAGACACAGAAAGGCAAAGCCTTGAAGCTACCGTTTGAAAATCAAGGTTAGAGACCCAACACAGGAGAGGATTTGGTAAAGGTGACCCAGGACAGGAGGATTTGGTAAGGTGACCCAGGACAGGAGGATTTGGTAAAGGTGACCCAGGCCAGGAGACAGGCAGGGGCTCCCTCATCAGGCTCGCTAAACCTGCATTTCTCTTTGTCCTGTTCACTGAAGACAGAAAAGAGCCTCCGCCTGATGTCAATGAAAGATGTCTCTGTGGGTGAGGATTTGGTTTTCCCTGATTACCTAAGGAGAAAAATTCTCCTTTCTTTCTTTTTTTTTTTTTTTGAGATGGGTCTCACTCTGTTGCCCAGAATGGAGTGCAGTGGCGCAATCTCGGCTCACTGCAACCTGTGTCTCCTGGGTTCATGCATTCTCCTGCCTCAGCCTCCCGGTAGCTGGGACTACCCGCCCACGCCTGGCTAATTTTTTGTATTTTTAGTAGAGATGGGGTTTCACCGTGTTAGCCAGGATGGTCCTAGATCTCTGACCTCGTGATCCACCTGCGGCCTGCCAAAGTGCTGGGATTACAGGCATGAGCCATCACGTGCGAAAAATTCTTTCATCCTCATAAACCTACCCTTCTCTTGCATTCACCTTTGCATCTATCTACATATCTAGCCAGCCACACATCCATCCATCCATCCATCCATCCATCCATCCATCCATCCATCCATCCATCACCCCACCCACTATCCACTCATCACCCATCCATGAAACTGTTTATTCATGTATCCATCCATCCATTCAATCATTCACTTATCTACCTATCCCTCTATTCATCGTCCATTCATCACCCATCTGCTCATTCACTCATCCACCTAACCATCCATCATCATCATCTACCCATCCATCCATCCACTCATCTACCAAACTAATCATTCATCCCTCCATCTATACATCCGCATATTCAATACATCTATTCACTCATCCATCTGTCCATCTACCCATCCATCCACCATGAAACTGTCTATCCATCCCCTTTCACCTACATCACCCAAACACCTGTCTATCCATGTATGCATCTATTCATCCATCAAACACTCATCCATCTCCATCCATCACCGTTAGGAAAGCGGCAGGAGGAGTCTAAAGCCATAATGCAGAGCCCCACAGATGAAGACACTGGTCTTAATTGAGACCTCAAATAATAATTATTATGTGAAAATAGATCAAAACAATATCTCTGCCCTGCAAAATATTGAGAGGAAAATCACGTATTACATTTGTAAAAAATACAAACACTATTTTCAGTGTGTAAAATAAAGTATAGAAAGCAAGGCCAAGTCTAAAGTCTACTTCAGAGAGCCAGATAATGTTGTAGATTTATTTGCCTGAACCAGGGTCCCAGAAAACCTTGTTATCTGTTTACACTGCTCCCGCTATACCAGACAAGAGTAATTCCAATGTACTACTTGCTGGGGGTCCAGGAAGGGCAACTGAAACTGATTCACCCCTAGGATATCCGGGCCATAACCTGGTTGCAAGCAGAGACTTTGAGGACAAATGTCTTGATATTTGAATTTCACTTCTGCTGTTTATTAGCAGTGCATTGGTGACCACGTCACCAATCTGATCTTGACTTGTAGAATGAGCGATCATTCTTACTATAAGGTTTGCTGCAGATTTTCTGAAAGTGTTTGCAAAGCACCTGCCATGTAGAAAGAGGCTCCATCAAGCAGCATGGCTGTTGTAAATTCATTCCAGAAGAGGAATTCTGACTTGTGGATTGAGCCTGCTAATGTTCAGTCAGTGGTGGAAAATGAGACTTGCTAATGGGACCCTGTACGCACCAAGGTGCTGAGCTGTTGGGAAGATACAGGAAGGAGAAGTCAGACAAAGCTCTGGTAAGCCAGCGGACTCACCATGAAAAAGATCTACAAAAGCTCTTACGTGCGGAACTAAATTCTGAACCTACACATGAGTTAAAAAGAAAAACAGGCCGTGCGGTGTCACACCTGTAATCCCAGCACTTTGGGAGGCCGGCGCAGGTGGATCACGGTCAGGGTTCAAGACTAGCCTGGCAAGATGCTGAAACCCCATCTCTACTAAAAACACAAAAATTAGACAGGCATGGTGGTGGATGCCTATAATCCCAGCTACTCGGGAGGCTGAGGCAGGGAACTGTTGAACCAGGGAGGCAGAGGTGCAGTGAGCCAAGGTGTGCCACTGCACTCCAGCCTGGGTGACAGAGTGAGACTCCATCTCAAAACAAACAAACAAAAATATGCTAGTGGAGATAACTACATGCTCCTTGTACCCATAAAAATAAGCTATACAAGCTCATGTTTGCCCATATCTGCATAGAAACAATAGACCTTGTTGGATCATTTAAAATTTTGCTAAGATTTCTGCATGATTTCTTCAACCATGTAGTATTTTTCTTGATTGTAAGTTTTACGTTGGTTTGTTTTTAGCATTTTAGTTTATCAGCCTACTGCCTTCTGACTTCCAAAGTTTCGAAGGAAGTCTGATGATAACCTTCTTTAGGACCCCTCAGATGGGATCAGTCACTTCTGCCTGGTTTTCAACAGTTGAATCATGCTGTGCTTCAGGGTGGGCCTCTGACTTCCTACCTGAAGTTTGCTGACTTTCTTGGATGTTTATGTTAAAAGTTACACTGACAGGTCTAAGAATTTCCCTGGCCGTGGTGAGCAAAGGGATGAGCGCGCCATGAGGTTCTCAGATCTTCAACCACCCAACACGTGTGGGTTGTGCTCCATTCCTCTTCCTACACCCTTTCCTTCTAACGAAAACTGACTGTCACCTCCCAATGTAATCACATGACTGAATCTTGTCACATCCTATGCTTGGCACCAGTCACATCTACTTTAGCCTTTGGGGTCCCTACTCTTGAGGTCCTGAACATTCATAGAGAACAGATCTCATTCGGGCGCGGGAGAGGGGCAGAAAGGTTTGCAAGATGAAGTAGACCAAGTCTTGTAACACCTGTTGTGAGGTAGAAGCAATAATGGGCCCAAGATATCCATGTCCTGATTCCCAGAACCTGTGTGCATATACTGCCTTCCACAGCAAGGGAAATGAAGGTTGCGGATGAAATGAAGGTTGCTGATCAGCTGAGCTTGAGATGAGAAGACATTACTGGATTATCTAGGTAGGACCAATGTTATCGTGGGTCTTTATCACTGAAAAAGGAAGCAAGAGGGTCAGAGTTAGAGAGATTAGGAGATGCTACTGCTGGAGACAGAGGAAGCAGCCACATAAACAAGACGTGCAGGCAGCCTCTAGAAGCTGGAAATGTCAAGCAAACCCTTTCTCTCCTAGAGCCTCCGGAGGAGCCAGCCCTGCTGACCCCTTGATGGGAGCCCAGGAAACTAATTTCAGACTTCTTACCTCCAGAACTGAAAGCAAAGAAATGTGCATTGTTTTAAGCTGCAAAGTCTGTGACACTTTGTCCTAGAAGCAAGGAAACTAGGCTAACCTCCTTAAGCAGCTGAAGGAATCAAGTCAACAACTGAAGTCATTAGAGTGACTCACATTCCCATGGGGATATTTTTCCTTGCTCTTGGTTTTGCTCAAGACCTAGGATCTGATTTTGGTTGGTGCAAAAGCCACCAAAGTTACCAAGATTAGGGAATGGGATTCAGGGCTGAGGGGGATGTATGAAGCCCAGAGCAGGAGCTGAAGACCAACAGATATTGATTTAAAACACAGCACATTCTCAGCAACGGGGATGTGCCTGCAACTGAAGGATCAGATGGTGTGTGTTTTCCATGTCTTTTCAACATCTTAAAGCAAAATCACAATAGCGCATAAGGGTGACCCTTTGCAAAACTATTCTTCTAGAATCATCTTGCACCAGCAGCAGCTGCAGGGTTGTGCACCGGATACATCCCTGTGGTCAGGAAAGGCTCCCAGGATGACTGGGAGCTGAACAGTGGTAAATGATGGTGCTGGCGCTGGAGAAAGTACGGTGGGCATTCCAGGTGTCAGGAAGGAAATAAGGAAGTCAAGCAGTGTGGTGGTGAGAATAGCACAAGTTCACCATGTGTGTGGACCTCTGCTTCTTCACACCCAGGTCACCAGCTTTGAACACGACAAGTGTCCAGGAACCCAGCCAGTGCTGCAGGTGCACAGATGAGCAAACCATGACCTCTTTCATGTTGTTTAGCGTCTAACAAGGAAGCAGAACATTTAAACAAACTGCCCACAGGACATAAAAGTAGTGCTGTGGTCAGGCAGCTTTAATAAGAAAGGTGAGACTTGTGGATGCTTACAATGTGGTCAACTTGGGTCAGGCAGGGACACAGATGTGAACTTTTTAGTTTTATTTTTATATTTTGAGAGACAGTCTTGCTCTGTTACCTAGGATGGAGTGCAGTGGCGCGTCTCTGCTCCTGCAACCTCTGCCTCCTGGGTTCAGCGATTCTCCTGCCTCAGCCTCCCAGTAGCTGGGATCACAAGCATATGCCACCACAACCGGCTACATTTTTCATATTTTTAGTAGAGCGGGATTTCACCGTGTTAGGCAGGATGGCCTGATCCCTGACCTGTGATCCGCCCGCCTTGGCCTTCAAAGTGCTGGGATTACAGGGTAGCTACAGCACCCAGACTGAATGTGAACTTTGGGGAAGTGACAGTGGAGCTGACAACTCAAGAAGACAGCACAAGATACAGGCAGAGAGGGTTTTTGTGTAGCAAGTGTGGTACATGCAAAGGACCTGTGGTCAATGGAACTGAGGATCCCGTGGGGCTCAGTGAGGAGGAAAAGAGTTCAGGTATGGTGTGGCATGGAGA